>BLKR01000112.1:600000-847521 GCA_011170035.1 Teleogryllus occipitalis | reverse complement strand
ATATATATATATATAAGGTCGCATCAACATCTAGGTCATTAGCGACCACTATTAGACTTAACGTAATGGTAACTATGAAGATGAAAAGAAACGGTGATGATAAAGGGTGAAAGGACGAACTCCCCCTCCTGAAATACAACCATGCCATATGCCATGGGGCGGGACTCGAATTCGCGACCCTTGTGTACGATATCACTACGACACAACTGCCTTGGCGATATTCGGCAGTTGCGATATTGTCAAAGTAAGGGCTGACAATTTTCAAAGAAGTCTCGTTGCCTTACGTAATAAAACATTTTTATTTCCTTAATTATGTTCAATCCTTAATTTTTCGCCTTCTTTAACCAGAAAATGTGGAGAAATAATATTCACTCTGGAAAGAGACCACGCTAACCACCTACGTACGAATTACTACCTCGTAGCAATTCTGTAAATGATTAAGTACAGAATCAATCGCATTTATTAATTGTATAATACTAGTTACAATTTTATTCACTTCTTTATTCTCTTATATACTTCGTTTTATTTATTTTTTAGAAAAGTAAGAAGTCATATATAAATAATTAAGTTTAATGAAAAGGTGGCCGAGAAAAGAAGTTCTCTTTTTTTTAGGCTGCGCACGCCTAGGAGCCTATAGAGAAAAATCGATTATAGAATTACACTATTTCCGTGGCTGGAAAAAGTAAACAGACGCCTACTAAATAATGCCTTATTTATGATAATGAAATATCGATGAAATATTGTAGACATAAATTTTGATGAAATTTACAGAAGAAACGCCCATGAAGGAATGAAATTAGTACAATTTAGACATCTGAATGTAATTTTGAAAGTCTTATAGTTTTGAAACCTTTTCAATGTAGCTGAAACATGAAATAATCAAGTAAAACTTTCATTAGATCTTGCACCCGTCTATTCACATTCAAGACGACAGACCCTTAAAAAACAATTTCGAAAATTATGTGGCTATTTTGTTTACAGAAACAAAAGACTTAGTCAAGTTAAAAAAAGATAGATATCCTTCACCCCAACAAACAGTTGGCGAAGTAGAAAGTCAAAACACGAGAGGTGACTTTTCTTGCGCTCGTTAAGGCTTAATTCGCTTTTGTGAATCAAACAAAAGTGTTTTTGCAAAGTGGAATTTATTTCAACAAGTTTTCTTTCCTTGTTTTCTTTGCCATCATTAAAGGGACGATCAAAACGTTTCATTATTTCTAAAGGTAGCAATTAAAAAGTTATCCTTGAAAAGACATTAGTGCTCGGATAGGGTCTCTGCCAAGGGTTTTCTAACGGGAAAATCTGCAGTAGTAAGAAATTTCCATCGGCGCATCCTGTGTAAAACTTCAAATAGACCGAGTTTCGTATATGATCTCCATTCTTTTCTAACAAGACTCACATTCTTGCACAAACTACCTTAACTGAACTAGTTAGGGACACTTTTTATTCGATGATACTCACTTTTTCATGGCTACTCGCTCGCTTATTACAATTAAAATTCAAGCTCGGGTTCAGATTTATGTGCTCTTTAATTAATGCCTGAACTACCAATAATTGAAATATAGCACTTCACCAAAGTTGGTGTAGAACGCGCACATTTGCTTTCACATGTTTCCATAACATCGATTCCACATTATGCGTTCTGTGTTTGTTTGAAACTGTTAGTTACAAAATCGTACATTGCATTTGTTCTATTAAGCATTATACAACGTTTTGTAAAGTAAAGTAGAGGAAAATGAAATGCAAGACGACGTACAAAGAAGAACGAAGAGTTTAGGAGCAGGAGAAATGCGGAATTACATATATTATGACCATCCGTTTTGCCGAGGTCTCGGAAAACGGAGCACATCAATATTCAAGAATAAGATAAGCTGTTTGAACGCGCGCCAACGCGCATGAATACAATCCGAAAATGGAAACTACGAACTATATCCGTAAGAGAGCGTCTCGGTAGTGTATGCGACACCGAGAGTCGGGAGAAAGAAAGCTTTCTTTTCTGAAGTAACAGCTGGAGAGTGAGGACCTACCGATCACGAGAAGGCGGCACCTCGTAATGCTACGGACTTCAGGACTGCATCTACGATAAAAACTCTTCAAGACATTCGAGGAGGTAATTATCATATTACAATGCATTAAAACAATTCATCAGGAAAAGGATGAAAGTATAAGTGACGCATTTAAAATCTTTGTAAGAGAGAGGAGTGTGAATAGCATGAAACCAACGAGGCCATTCATTTCTTTTCTTTGCAGTTTTTTTTATTTTTATATTTATTCTTCTTATACAATAGACTCAGTTGTCGTATTGTAGATTCTTTTAAATATGGAATTAAAAGCTAGTTACATTCTATAAAAGAATACGAAAAGAGTATCAACGGAAAACGAGACGGAGGCCACATCGTGAGTTGAACAACGGTACTGGAAAGGGGCGACCGTGCGGTTCTGCAGAGGGGGCGGTTTTGCCCCGACCGAGCTGCAAGGACAAGGACATCGAGCGATTGGAAGAGTCGACGCCGCAGATTTCTCTACGCCGTGAGAACAGTGGTATCGTGCCAACTTGAACAATTTGTAGATATTAGAAGGAATAATTGTTTTGGAAAAAGTATTAGTACAGGTTCTTTATACCGATATTTCTGTATAAAAGAACTGAATCTTTCTTTCAAGAAAACTTAGCTAATTGTAAAGTTAACTAGGAAATTTACTGACTGGAAATGATTAGGCAAAGTTTTAAGTATTCTTTGAAATTGATTTAAATGAGAGAAAGGAAACAGTGTAGTTAATTATTAAGAGTGTAAGTTGTTTTCTTTTTTCAGCAAGACAAAATTCTTGTATATGTAAAGTGTTTTATGTTCATTTACTGTAACAGCAATTTAATTAGAATATACTTAAGTAAGTGGAAAGTGATTCGACTGGAGTTTCTGTGTAAGTGCATTCAATCCACAACGGCCCACATGACCCTGATCCCCGCTATTCTAATTGTATTTTTTTATTTTGCGCCCACCTTGAAAACCCATTCTGAGCTAGCCGGCGGAGGGGTGGGTCGCAACTGGCGCCCAACGTGGGGCTCGATTATTGGATGCATTTACCAAAACTCAATTTGAGAAAAACTGAGACCAAAATTTGGTGGAACCAAAATTTCTAGTACAATTGAATCACAATTCACTAAGATTGCTGAACAGGTTACAGAGAACAAAAAAGGTGTTGTGTAAAAGTGTGTTTTTTCTGGAGTGTTTTTCAAAAAGGGTATTATATGAAAGTGTTATCTGTTCGATATAGTGTTTGGTATTTGTGTGTGTAATAATTTGTAAAAAGTGTATTGTGTCTGGGAAAGAGGATTGATTGATTCTAGGCAGTTAATACAGTCAAAATGGCAGATAAATATAACGCGGCTAGGAATTTAACTACCGTGGAAGGATCGTCTGGGGATTCAGATAGCGATAGGGAAGTGGGAGGACAAGCTCCAAGTACCATGATCGCGAAAGAAACGGTAGAAGTAGAACAAGGAACGTCAGGAGAAACTAGCATGACCTCGCCGACGGAATCACAGCAAACGCCAACACGAGATCCGGATGAGGAACAACGAAACCTCGACAGGGCAAACTTAATGATGCAACGATTAATAGGACAATTCATGCAGCAATTAGATACGAGGTTAGGAATGCAGAATGAAAAGACAGAGGAAAATATAAAGAAATTAGGGACTAACTTAGAAACTAAATTAGAGGAGAACAAGAATGCATTAGAAACTAAATTAGAGGAGAATAACTCGGCAATAAATGCTTTAGAAACTAAATTAGAGGAGAACAAGAATGCCTTAGAAACAAAATTAGAAGAAAATAATAGGAAGTTAGAAGAGAATTTAAAAATACAATTCACTGAATTAGCAGAACAGTGGAAGGTCGAATTTAAGAATGAGATTCAACAAGAATTAGGGCAGGAACACGAGAAGTTAGAAGAAAAATTCACGGAACTGGGTCATGAATTAGAAGAGAAGATTGATCAAATTACGAAAGGATTTGAAAATAGGATCGAAATGCAATCAGATCTTATAACCACCGTGTCCGACAGGCAGACTGAGATAGAACAAGGTGTAGAGAAATTTCAAAAATTAGTTACTGAACAAGTTAAGGTTCAAGCTAGTAAATTAGATAGTGGAATAAAAGCTCTTTCGGAACAAGATGTGGTTCTACAACACCAAATTACAGCATGTACGAATGACGTTGTAGAATTGAAAAATCAAATTGAAAATTTACCATCGAGTGGAGGAAGCGTTCCGCACACGTATTTTTCATTACCGTGTACTCCTAAATTTAGTGCAGCGGGAGATGAAAATCCATGCGTATTTAGGAGGCAGGTGGATAATTTCTTTTCTTTAAATTATGTTCCGGACAATAAGAAAACTCACATAGTCTATCAGATGATGCAGGGTAATGCACGAATATGGGCAGATAGTTTAGGAGAATTACCAAAAACTATGACAGAATTTAAAGAAAAATTTTAATCAAGATACTGGAACAATGAAACTCAAATTAATTTCAAAGTTAATGTAATGTATGGTACGTGGAAGAAAGGTACGATGTCCATGCAAGAATATGCAGAGGAGAAGTTAGCTTGTTTCAAATTATGTACTCCGACGATCCCGGATGACGAAATTGTCTGTTTGTTAACACGTCATTTTCCGTCAGCTACACAAAATTTGCTTAAGAATTTCTTGCCAATGTCCACGGAAAAGTTAATAACGCAGCTGGGATTGTATGATGCGACTTTCGTGTACAATGAGAGGTTACAGAGAGCAAGGGCAAATGTTAGTGGGCCGGTAGAAAGCCAAGACAGCAGGCAGCAGCAACATTATGTAAGCAAATTAGAGAAAAGAGGAACTTACAAATCGAAACAGCACGTAGAAGAACAGACCTATGCTAGACAAGATAGGACGCCGTCTAAAGATAGGAATAGAAAAAATTCTATTGATAGAGGAGTTTTCCAAAACAGAAATACTGAACCCAGTACATCTCGCGGACATGAGTTGGAAAATTAGAAAGGTTTGTTTCGACACGCCATCCCGCCGCAAACCTAATAGAAGAATCTAGGGAAGAAGAGGTGGCGATATTATCGATCGAATTAATCTCATTTGATGACGAACCGTGGAACGAAGAAGAACAAAAGCAGATCGGATCCAGGCGACAGTGTCCGAAGCTTAAGGTTAAATGTGAGGGTGTTGATACTAGTGGATACAGGTTGTGCGACCTCCGTCATAGCGGAAAGTTTGTTGAATGAATTGAAAAACCAGGGAGTGGAGGTACCTACATTGCCGCTCGTAAAGTCTTTCTGATAGGTGCGAATCGGAAAAAATCAAAGCCAATAACAAGACAAGTTTATTTGGATATAGAGATAGGCAAGAATAAGTATCAAGTTGTGTGCCTAGTAGCGCCGGAACTTTTATATCCGCTCATACTGGGAATCGATTTCATGAAACAATACGGGGTTGTTATCAACTTAGGAAAAAATACCATGACGTTAAAACCGAATAATCAACAGGATCTCGAATTTGATTCGTTCACATGGAATTATTGGGAGGCGAATTGTTTGGAGGAAGAAGATGTGAAGCTGAAAATTCGTTCGCATGTGCAAGGAAATTCTAATCTTAATGAAAATCAGAAGAAACAATTAATTGAAGTATTACTTAGGAATCAGAAGGTGATTTGCAAAAACAAGAATCCAGTAAAAGATTTTCAATTCGAAATAGAACTAACAGATAAAACGCCATTCACGGGTTACCAATATGTCATTCCAGAAAAACATAAGGAGGAGGTGGATAAGCTCATTGCTACAATGGTTAAAGATGATATTATCATGAAGTCCAAAACCTCTTATCTAAATCCGATAGTGCTCGTAGAAAAGAGTAATGGGAAGATAAGGTTGTGTTTAGATGCAAGACGATTGAATCAAGTTACCCTACCGTACAGAGACAGACCGTTGCGTGTAGAGGATTTAACTAATCAATTATCCGGCATCAAGTGGTTGAGTTCAACCGACTTCACTGCATCTTACTGGCAAATAGCGATAGCACCTGAATGTAGACAATATACAGGATTTATTCCCCGGGGAATTTCGTATGTTTTCAAAAGAATGCCATTTGGACTCAAGAACAGTGCATCTGCTCTTGTGCAATGTTTAGACAATATCATTGACAGAGAGATGTCTAGCGATGCTTTTATCTATATTGATGACGTGCTCGTGTATTCGAAGACATTTGAAGAACACATGAACAAGCTAGATATTTTGTTGAAACGTCTCATTGAAAATAATTTACAGTTGAATTTGGAAAAAAGTAATTTTTGCACTAAACAAGTTAAATTCCTGGGGTATGATTTGACAGTCAACGGAGTCAAGATGAACTTGGAGAAAATGCAAGAAATAGATAAGATTGCACCGCCTAAAAACACGAAACAACTCAAAAGTTTATTAGGTTGCGTGAACTATTACTCAAGGTTTATTCCGAATTTCGCCATGCACACTGCAATATTTCTTCAGTTGTTGCGAAAGCACACTAGATGGAAGTGGACTGAGCATCATGAAAGAGCTTTCAACAATTTAAAAGCAATGTTTCATGAATCATGTATGATAGCATATCCCGATTTCACTAAGCCATTCATATTGCAGACCGACAGTAGCAATCTTGGAATGGGTGCCATACTATTCCAAGAAATTAATAACCAAGAGAAGATAATAGCAATAGTGAGTCGTGTTTTGAAAGAATGTGAGACTCGTTACACGGCCACAGAGAAGGAAGAAACAAGATAGCTCGACATTCCAGAATCAAGACAGAAGAAAGGAAGAGCATCAAGTTTGGTTAAAAGATTTTTTCGGCATATGAAATCAAATCCCACAAAATCTTTTTTTCCGAAAGAAGGGGTTATGTGACCATCCGTTTTGCCGACGTCTCGGAAAACGGAGCACATCAATATTCAAGAATAAGATAAGCTGTTTGAACGCGCGCCAACGCGCATGAATACAATCCGAAAATGGAAACTACGAACTATATCCGTAAGAGAGCGTCTTGGTAGTGTATGCGACACCGAGAGTCGGGAGAAAGAAAGCTTTCTTTTCTGAAGTAACAGCTGGAGAGTGAGGACCTACCGATCACGAGAAGGCGGCACCGCGTACTGCTACGGACTTCAGGACTGCATCTACGATAAAAACTCTTCAAGACATTCGAGGAGGTAATTATCATATTACAATGCATTAAAACAATTCATCAGGAAAACGATGAAAGTATAAGTGACGCATTTAAAATCTTTGTAAGAGAGAGGAGTGTGAATAGCATGAAACTAACGAGGCCATTCATTTCTTTTCTTTGCAGTTTTTTTTTTATTTTTATATTTATTCTTCTTATACAATAGACTCAGTTGTCGTATTGTAGATTCTTTTAAATATGGAATTAAAAGCTAGTTACATTCTATAAAGGAATACGAAAAGAGTATCAACGGAAAACGAGACGGAGGCCACATCGTGAGTTGAACAACGGTACTGGAAAGGGGCGACCGTGCGGTTCTGCAGAGGGGCGGCTTTGCTCCTGACCGAGCTGCAAGGACAAGGACATCGAGCGATTGGAAGAGTCGACGCCGCAGATTTCTCTACGCCGTGAGAAGACACAGTAAGGTCGTGCCAACTTGAACAATTTGTAGATATTAGAAGGAATAATTTGTTTCGGAAAGAAAGTATTAGTACAGGTTCTTTATACCGATATTCTGTGAAAATAGAATCAATCTTTTCTTTCAAGAAAAACTTAGCTAATTGTAAAGTTGCAACTAGGAAATTTACGACTGGAATGATTAGGCAAAGTTTTAAGTATTCTTTGAAATTGATTTAAATGAGAGAAAGGAAACAGTGTAGTTAATTATTAAGAGTGTAAGGTGTTTTCTTTTTTTCAGCAAGACAAAATTCTTGTATATGTAAAGTGTTTTATGTTCATTTACTGTAACAGCAATTTAATTAGAATATACTTAAGTAAGTGGAAAGTGATTCGACTTGAGTTTCTGTGTAAGTGCATTCAATCCACAACGGCCCACATGACCCTGATCCCCGCTATTCTAATTGTATTTTTTATTTTGCACCCACCTTGAAAACCCATTCTGAGCTAGCCGGCAGAGGGGTCGCATGAACTACATCAATGGTTTCTTATCGACTGGCCACTGCTTGTGTGAAATAATATAGCAAAACAGACTTCTAAAAATACCATTTTATTATTTTTTATTAACTTTGTTACTTGTAAAGGTTAAGTTTACAAGTAATACAATCTAAACTGCGAAGTAAGAAAGTTTGAGAATGAGAATAATTGACCAATAAGAAAATTCATGTGTAGCTACATATTTCTTATTTCAAACACTTATATGTAAAAACCTCGTGAAATAAAAATCAATAATGTGTGTAACTATACATATAAAATGCCCCAATCAGGGCGTGCAGGGTTGACGTGCAGCAAACAGCGTATGTACTATAGCATAACCTCTTTTAACATGCTTCCATTTATTTTAAATATTTGGCTGATTTTGGAACTCTGTTGGAAGTATTCGCGGAATACTCCTACCAAATACCACTCGTACTTTGGAAATTCTCCGATAAATTCCCTCCTCGCTTCGTGAGTCGGGGATTTACCAATTTCCAAAGCACTCGTGTTATCACCTGTGTTAATTCTTCGATATAAGTGTACTATACCATCTCTTCAGCGAAGACTTTTCAAATGTTTGACCGGAGCATTTCCCTCATCGGCATTTTTGTGCATCCATTTTGCCAGAGTCATCTCCAAATCCAACTCCCCAGCGTCCTCCATCTCGTCGACAACCACAAGTTACTCCGACGGAATTCAAGGGCAATATATCTCCCGCAGTTTAATCGAATTCCATTATATTTGCGATCACTTAGCAGCGAGATAAACGCGCGCTTCTCCACATGCTACGGTGGAGGCAATTAGCCGTGAAGGTCCCTCCCCTCCCGTATCCTCACCCTCCGTCCTCACCCTTCCAGGTCCACGCCCGTCCGCAGCGCGCTGGAAGCGTCCAGACACAAGCGGACGCGGAGGTCGCTAATAATCGATTACGGGCCGGGTTTCGATACGCCTCGATTAGAACGATATTTCTTCCGCGCTGCCAATAATGACCCCCGGTCGCTCGCGATTTTTATAGGTCCTCTAGAAAAAAAGCTCATTTCTCCTCGATCTTCCCTTTGAGGGTGGTAACGATATGAAAGGTTGAGTCGAAAATTTCTGTCAGCTAGTTTGGGCGTTCACAGATCGAAAATCTTTTGTCAAAAGACGGTGTCTAATCCCTAATTTAAACTAAACTCATATTACACAGCGCGTTCTTATTATGGCACATCTTTACATTGCAAGAAGTATATTAACACTTCTTACTAACGAAGTATGCAGATGTGCAAAATATTGATTAAAACGTGTTTGTAAAATACCTACAGACCAAGACTTTTTCATTTTGACATACAACTTTATCTGGAAGAAAAGTGGAAAATTTTCTCTGTAAAGGTTTAGTATTTTTCGTATTTTGCAACTACGTGTAATACTTTGATTTCTTTCCATAAGAACATGTAAAACTCTGATGCGTTGAAAGCAGCAGTAAGTTTGGACATTTTGGTTTACGACAGTTAATACAGATATAAAAGCAACCAAAACAAAACAATAAAATTCTTAAAGTACCACAAACTAATATTTTCTGCAGCCCATGAAGGACTTCTTGTTGGAGGGATGCACATCTTTTGCAGTAACAGACACGATCACGTTGCCTTCCCATTCAGTGAATGCAGCGAACTGCTATTTCTTTTTCTTTTTTTTTCTTGTAAGCTCATTCTGCCCTCTTTTGTTGAATTTTTTTGTCGTTTTTGTTACGTTTCCAGGTTTACATTACTATTTATTAGGTTTTCTGCGTTGTATTTACATTTCAACGATAGAAATGATAGAAAATGGGAGGAAATGGTGTGGTATTCATGGCATTGGCATCATTAAAGAAGTTCTATAACTATATACATCTTGACATTTAATATCATTGCTACAAAAAACTCCGCCCTTTGATTTAATCTCCGATATTGTGCAATTTTGCTCATCTTTGAATTTTCAAACTTTATAGCGAGAAAAGAGACAGAACGTTATTTTTAAAGAAGCTTAAAGAGGTTTAACGTACTTTTATGTTAAATTAAGGTTTGAATTTATTATTTAAAAAAAAACTTTCGTGGTAAAAATGTTCTCTCATGTGAAACTGTGTTTATTCCATTTTGAATTCTTGGCTGTTCAAACTTTCTCAGAGGAATTCGAGTTCTTTGAAATTGAATGAAGTGTGCGTTGTTAAGGAAGGCAAAATGACAGGATTTCTTGTACGAACTTTCAAACTGTATTAGTTACGCACCATAAAGACCTCATGAATGTTCTCAAAATTACGAACTTTGTTTAAATACGTAATTAACTCACTTAACAGTTTTAATAACATCCACCTCCGTATTTTTAAAATTTTCTGAATACAAATAATTTTCTGAGGGCAGTTAAGTCTATGCTTCCTTCAGTAAAGCTTTGTATTTCACCTCCAAACCTGAAAAACGGAAAGAAATTCTATCGGAGAAGTTCGTCCTGGGAAATGTTAGACTTTCTCTCAACAACTTTATTTTTGTGTTGATCCCCTTTTCTTGACAAACGTTGGCCATACATGGAAACACCTTTGTTATTTTTTCACTTTATTCTTGAGTGTACAATGAATAAAGCGTAATAAAATAGCGTAGATATGGAATCTTACAGTATTAACATTTAACTATTTCATAATGTCGCTGTTGGAACAACGTAATTCTGTCAGTATGTATCTATAGTAACAAAATTATAACGAATTTGTACAAAAGGCTGTAATGAATGCAACTAAACATTCAGTACAAAAATATTTTTCTTTCAAAATCATATTTAAAGCTGCATGTCATTCATTACATCTGCATCACTTCTGGCGTATGTATTAGCCAAGTTCTCCCCTCAGCAACAGCATACAGTCAGCATACTCTCCTGTACATTCAGATTTCTCCGGCGTGAAGCCACTGGCGAAGATTCTGTTTTGTGTTGCTTGTTCCTTTACTTTTCTTTCACATAGTTCCACTTCCTCTCTCTAATTAGAAGCACCCACCCCCCACCCCCACCCGCTGCAGCAGCAGCCTCGCGTCGCGTAACGCGGCAGGAAATATCGCACACCTCGATGCGAGGAAACTTTCCGTATTATTCCACCTGTTCCCGAGCACAAAAGTTTTATATTAATAGCGCGGCTGCGGCGGTGTCTGGAGCGGTGGCCGCCTATGGATCCGGCGGCGGGGGTGACGCGGGGGCGGAGGCAGCGGCGGCGGCGGCGGTGGAGGCTGCCGTATTAATGCTTGGCGTTTGCCACCGCTCTAATGAAGACATACGGCGACGGAGCATCCGGGGGGGTGGATGGGTGCCGGCGGCGGCCACAGGGGTGGGGGCGGGGGCGGGGAGCACCGGAAAGGCGGGAAGGGGCGAGGCGGGGCGGGAGGCGAAAGAGGCGTTCCCCAGGGTTCTGACCGCGTTCGCCACCCGCGCTCCGTTACTTCTCGTTAAGTGTCACTCGACGCCCGCTCCGCCGCTCTCCGATTGGCAATCTGGAGAGTTCCCTGGATTTCTTTGCTTTTTATCAGCGCCACCTCTCCGCCGAACCCTCCCCGCCCCAGCCTTTACGCCGGCGCGTCCCTGGAGGACGGGGGGGATATGTAGGTCCGTCGCTCAATAAAATCCGTTTTATTTTTACGGCCCGGCCCCCAGCCAGCGTAAAACGCGAAGGAACGTGCTGATAACTGCGTTTACACGACGCTCGGATTTGCATGGCCTTCGCGATTTAGAGGCAGCTCATTGGGCGCGGGGAATGCTTTCGAGTTTATCTCGACTCGGGCGATTTTTGCGAACGCTCCTTTTGTGGCATCGCCCGGATCCCCGGTTGCCCGAACAGCCGCCGCCACCCGCGTTTTAACAGCGAGCACCCTGGAACAGTCGTCATCCCCGGTGTTATCAATTTACGTTTTCGCTCGTATTTCTCTTGAGATCGCGTCGTCAAAGTGCGGTGCTTGCATTCGCACAAAGAGGAGACGACAAAGGATCCGCTGGCTGCACCTGTCTGCGTCGCGGGGTTTGTAGGAGAGAAATTGATGAAAGTAACAAGGGGGCTGGCGGGCTTCTGTTGCAAAATCTTGTTTTCTCCGACACAAACCGGATTATTAAACGACTCAGGGTGGTATGCGAAATTGTAAAACGGCATCAAACGCTAGGTTGTACCCCCTAGAGAAAGCTAGAGCGGGTGCTGGAATTTAATTTGACAAAAATGTGTGACACGGAAAGGGAAGGGTAGGTGTTGTGGCCGGGGGGGGGGAGGGGGCACAGCGTGAAGAAAAGAGGAGGCGAGGCGGAGGTCGGCTGGCTCAGGGCGACCTCTCCGCCTGGGGCTCTTGTTCTCCCCGTCGGAAACCGCCTTTTCTGTGCGGTGTCGCCACATCGCGCGAAATTGGTTTCGCTCATTCCGGCGTCCGTCTTTACAACGCCGCTCCAGCAAAACTGCCGGTTCGCCCGCCTCCATTTACGAAATAATGTTCTGTTCTGGAAACCGCTGGAACCCTCGACCGTCGAGTCCGCTCCGAGAACCGGGGGAAGAAAAGAAACCGCGCTGTTGTCCCTCGTTGTAACGGCCAGCCCTGTTTACTTCTCTCGAGGTCAGATTAGAAATTTCCTCCCGCAGGGGCGTTTTGCGGGTTGTAATCAGGGTGAATTTTTTCCCTCTTGGCGCTTTTTTACCCTCACTCGTTCTGCTCCGCGTACGCAAACTTGGCGAACAATGACGCAGCAAAATTAACCCCTTGTGTGAACGAAATAAGTAGCACGTCAGTTCCGCTCTTGTCAAATCTGGTCACGTGCAGTGTACGAGTTGGCCGTGCTCATATTGAGCGCTGCGCTGTTTTATTTTGCGCCCTCTGCTGGACACGTTTCTGCCGTCTAAAAAAGCTCGAGTTTCACGCTGGGGCGCCCTGCATTTGACGGCTTTTTTCGAGTACACGAATCTTTGAATAAAACAGCCACGTAAAAGTGCTTTGCGGGTGTTTATAAATGTGTTCAGTAGGGAGATTGTAGAGTTTCATACTACAATGGCCATGAAGAAAATGAAAATGTAACAGAAGTGATGTATTTACTTAAAGAATCAAATATTGTTCAAAAAGTATCGCAGCCTTAAGGAGAAAAATTCAAAAAAATAGAATTTATGCAAAGATATATAATAATTAAAGAGTTAAATTATTAGACTAGTGTTAATATTAAATAAGTTTTGTATATTTTGTTGCACATTTCGTTGTAGATTTTGTTTGTCAAATCATAAAAAAAAGTATTCCACACCACAGTGCATCCTTGAAATGTAAGGATCTCCTTAAGAGAACTTACTGTTTGAGAAAACCATTCTACATTTGATTCAAATTTAATGAAGAAAATCATTATCAGTTGTCAAAGTGATACATTTGCCCTGGCATTACAACACAAAATATAATAAATCTCAGTCCTGATTTTTTTCCGTATATTGCAACTCCATACATACAGCAATCAGGAACAAAACAGAACAAAACATAATATAATTGCAGCAATAAACATGAAGCAATACAAAAGGGACGCGAAATATATACTTAATTTATTACACTGCTTCCATAAAGAGGATTCTAAAAGATGCTCAAGAGTTTTGACTTTTATATCTCTACGGACCAACAGTTCAAGTCTACTTATGTCTCGCTGTCTACAATCGCTGTCCACATCGGAGCACAAAGCATTCATTACACCGGCTCTTTATGCGGTACGTAACTGTGGGGCACAATGCAGTGCGTTGCAGCTGGTGGTAAGCTGCCGCAGGGGGCGCGTGGGGGCGGGCAGGTCGGCGAGCGCTCTGCCCCTGCTAATTGGGCGCAACCGCCCAGGGACACGTGGGGAGCGGTGGACGGCGCGCCACGTCAGCTCTGGGAGCGCCCCGCCCCCCTTGGCCGGCGCCGCGTGCGCCGCTGCGCGGAAACGCGCGGGTTGAGGCTCCCACAGACCGGCGCGGTAGATCCACAGCGGGTGTGGCGCGGAAAGTTCCGAGCTAAGGCTCCCACAGACCGGCGCGAGAGATTCGCAGCGGATGCGGCGCGGAAAGTTCCGAGTTAAGGCTCTCACAGACCGGCGCGGTGGATTCGTGGCGGGTGTGGCGCGGAAAGTTCCGAGCTAAGGTTCCCACAGACCGGTGCGGTAGATTCGCATCGGGTGTGGCGCGGAAAGTTCCGAGCTAAGGTTCCCACAGACCGGTGCGGTAGATTCGCAGCGAGTGTGGCGCGGAAAGTTCCGAGCTAAGGCTCCCACAGACCGGCGCGGTAGATTCGCAGCGAGTGCGGCGCGGAAAGTTCCGAGCTAGACGCGGCTGCGGACAGTTCACATCGGAGCGTCAATTATGAGTCAGCGTTTGGTGACAGTTGGCAAGATCGCTCAACCCAGAGGGGAGAGAAGACTTCCGAAAACGGGCGGACTTCCACGAAACTTGAGCTGTAGTGGAAGAAACTCGTCTGCCTGCGTTACAAATTTCGCCGCCGATTAAACGCTGCCAATCCGCTGCCGCGACGTTCGCCTGCCGCGCAGGTGTGAACATGCTCACAAAGCAACACGTGACGCGAAACTTCCGCTGCTGCCAATCCGCGTAGGCTGCGAATCTTCCGCATCGGTCTGTGGGAGCCTTTATTCTTGATGGCGGCTGCACGTTTTTGTTTGTCAAATGCATACACTCGCTGGATGCAACTTCCGAAACTCCAATGCCATAAAAATAACGCAAATTCTTTAAATATTTATCTTAATAATGATTTGGTGAAATGTTTGTATCAATAGCTTGACCATTTAGAAGGTATTTTAAGGAGGAGAGTCTCTATTTACTAACCCTGAGACTGACTCCGTCTTTTACTAGAAAATAAATTAAACTTACATTTTTTCTAGGTATTATCCAACCTACAACTGGATACCCTTTTCGTCCCGATGGGATGCATATTTGACCACACACAAGACACCAAAACACTTTGCGGGCTCCTCTGATCTGGGGTCAGCAGAACTCGAGGCCCTCCGCGATATCATATACTTGAGACACAACCACGCCCAAGGCAGGACTCAAACCCGCGACCATTCGGACCGAAACGCTGAGTCGGTACGTGTTTATAGCCATCTCGACCATTCAGGCTTATATTCTTTGTAGTTTATGGAGTTCATTCATTGATCGACTGCTCTGCGGTGCCCGTGATTTTCCTGATTACTTCTGGCAAAAGCTAAAGCATCACTTACATAAAAGGCGATGGATCACGTAGTATTTTTCCTCCTGTATCCTATTTCCACTCCCATTTGATAGATGCGTGATGATCTAATTACTCATTCTCTCAGAGTCTTTTAATATAGGAAAACCTTCGAAGGCCGTCGGAGATCAAGGAATGTCCTTGATACACTTTGCAAGATCTCCCTGCCTGAGATTCTGTGATTCTGTTGAATTAAATCTCCACAATACATATATTACGTGGACCTCCTCACCGATAAAATACTTAGGTGTGTTGCTTGACAAAAGATTAACTTGGAAACGACACATAAATGCAATAGCTATCAAAGTATCTGCAAAAATATCAACACTCTTCCCTCTAATCAATGCACATTCTTCATTGCAAGTCGAATGCCGATTGCTACTATTTAAATCCTCAATTCTACCAACCATGACTCATGCATATCTAATTTGGGTATGTACTGCGACTAGCAATCTCCAAAAATTAACAGCAATTCAGAATATATTTTTAAGAACAACTTTAAACGCCACCTGGTTCATTCCAAACACCCAGATTCACAGAGAATTGAAAGCGCCTTCATTAACCGACCACATAAGACAAATAGCACAAAATATTTACCAAAACTTTCACACTTTCCCATGCTCCTTAATCTTCAGCTTAGATCGCAATGCTGCAAACCCACGTATTAAATCCAGGTATCTCAAAGACCGATTCAAACCACCGTAATCCGCCTTAATTGTCAATAAATCACACTGAAACAGTCTTCAACTTCGCTTCATTTACTTTAGCACAATGTTTACGTTATTTCGAGTAATAAAACTCATTGCGTATGGTTGACAATTCCCCAAAAATCAAAAAACTATGTCATGCATAATTTAACCTCCTCAAAGGACAAGTACATCGAACGAGAAGAAATAAATTTTAAAAAAATTCTGTGATATACCTAGTAGTCGGTTAACCGAAGTAATAATACAATAACCGACAATGTGATGTAAAATATACGTAAATATGTTAAGTCACACTTATTCTCGTCAAGTCAAAAGAGAAGCTCGTGCGTTATACTTGATATTCTTGGCAGTAATAATACAATAACCGACAATGTGATGTAAAATATACGTAAATATGTTAAGTCACACTTTCATTCTCGTCAAGTCAAAAGAGAAACTCGTGCGTTATACTTGATATTCTTGGCAAGACATGAATTGTCTTACCATACACTGAGTGCGAAGTGCGTGTATTCCAGAGGAAACGGGAGCTGGGGCAGAGCGGCCGAGCGGACGCGGAGTGCTAAGTGGCTGGCGAGGGGCGACGATATCACCCTGGCGGGCGCTCGCGCAAACATGATTAAAACATTAGCGAGGCAGCCGCGGACGGCGCGCCACTTGCATCGCCCTGCACTGCGACGGCCGGCGCCCGCCGCCGCCGCCCGCCGCCGCCCGCCGCCGCCCGCCGCCGCCCGCCGCCGCCCGCCGCCGCCCGCCGCCGCCCGCCGCCGCCCGCCGCCGCCCGCCGCCGCCCGACCCCTCACCGCCCGCTCGATTTCAGGGGCGTCGCTCCAATTAGCTGCTTTTGGGGGGGAGGGAAGTATGTGTAGAATTATTTGAGAGGTTGTAGGTAATTTATACATTTAAAAGGGGTTTCGTTTAGACAGAAATTTGAGCTCTCTACTCATCCAAATTTTGTTGTTTTTTAATGTTTTTTTTATTTCGGGAGCGGTAGCTCAGTGCATCAACACATATCACTGCAGCGCCTCTGACCAGGAGGTCCTAGGTTTGAGTCGTGACAGCGGCAGGATTTTCGACACTAGCTTTTCAGCTAGGTCGAATTCAGTCGCTGTCTGGAGGGGAATTCTAGCGGCCGGCTGCTCTGATCGATAGTTTTCCGTGGTTTCTTCGATCAACACCAGGCGAGTGCCGGAGCAGTATCCTAACAAACGGGCCACAGACCGCGCGCGATCTGTCCTTCCCATTCCTTGTCCTATCCTCTCCCCTTACTTACATACATACATACACACACACACACACTAACATGCACTACACTTCCACATATTCCGGGAGACCGGTCGGGAACTTAAGAGCTTGTCCCAGCCGTGCAGGGCGATGCCCCGCTGGTGGGAGAATCCTGGTTAGGGGGAAACCCCGCTAGCCGACGGTAGGTCGGCGCCGAATCTCGCCATCCAGCGGGGGAAGATCATCACCATCTCCCGAGTAAAAAACATACACTATACTTACGGAACTAATGACCAAATCTGTTGACGCGCCCGGAATCACTAACCAACCAACCAAACAATTTCTTTAAATCAATGGGAGTGATCCCCAGATATGTTTTCGTGTGCTACTATTAACAGTTTTTTTAATAAACACTGAATTGTAAATGAGCACTTATCTGCCGTCGTTTATTGATGGGTTCGTTTGTTCATTAGGTCCTTTGGTTCTGCGAGTTTGCAGTCAGTCTACTGAAATAATTAGTTGTCTAGCGCGAGCGACTATGTGTGTGTGTGTGTGTGTAAGGTGCTGCAAAGATACCAAAATTTTTAGGTTCACAGATTGTGTGCTTTTAAATACAAAGATTACTGAGTGTAAACGCACCAATGTCCAGTAAGCATGTGACGCACGAGACCCTTTGAAAAAATTGTCAATTACTCCATTTATGATATGTGATGCATTATGTGTTTTAAATTAGGGTAAATAGTAGGATTTCCTCGATTACAATAATACACTACAACATACTACATGTTCTGATCGTGGTAATAACACATTTCAATGACATTTTCAGAAACGTGTTTAAATGTGTGCTAATGGTATTGTTTCTTAAGTGTAAACTTCCCTAATTTATTAACCTTCGTAAATTATTCAATGATATATAGGGGTGATTTTTTATATAGTGCGAATGTTGCTCTTTTCTGATGTAACTCCTTCACACTTCTTTCCTTTCGACAATGCAATCGCAAAAGTTCAGCTAGTAGCCAATTAATAATAAGCAACAACACTGACTTTTAAAGTTGACGATATCACAATTATCTGATCATTCAGTTCACTTTATCAGATCACTCATCAACCCTTCTCCCATTCAGTTCAGTAGGATTACCTTTGCTGCCCATATTGTAGAATACAACATGCTTAATTTTCTTCACACTTCTTTGATTTACATATACCAAACTTTTTGACAAACTTGAACGAGCTGTCTCAAAACAGCGCGAATGTGACTTATAATTCTGTCACTCAGCCTTTTATTCGTGTTTAGTCATATTCATGACAAGTATCGTGATTGCTAGCGATGAGAAAAATAATGAAGGTGATGTTTTGTCCCACAGTTGGTAGGACACCCGGTATATTGCAAATCATACGATTGTTACGGAAGTCTACGAATGACGAACGTTTATACTTATATATATATATATATATATATATATATATATATATATATATATATATATGTAATGTATGTATGTATATAAGTATATGTATTCATATACTTATATATATGAATTACTACACTAAGTAATTTCATTTTCCATTCTTTATGGTTTATATTTTCACTATCTTTGTATCTGAGTTTTTCCTCCGATGTTTGTGTTTGTGCAGGAACCATGCTGGAAATCAAGGTGAAGTGTTTCTGAATATGCTCATCAAACAGACTGGCAACTTACGGGAGGGAACTTAATCAAACTTGATTTGTGTTCATTTTGTTTTATGTCCTACTTTGTATCGTACTATACTGCTCTTATCAACAAGCCATCCCTCTATGTTCTGCAGTCATTATCTTTTATGGCTGTAATAAAACTGAGAATAATTATTGAGATTGCACTACAGCAGTATGATTATTTTGGAAATTTCGTGGTATTCTGAGCCTTCATACGCAATTCAATGTAGGGAAGTAACGTATTTCTCCGGTAAAGCACTCAGACATTTTTATGCATTAAATGCACTCAGACATTTTTATGCATTATATGTCAAGAGAGGTTTTGAAAGGTGCGATGACAGCAATTGGTGTTCTAGTAAATGTTTTCGAACAACCCTTCAAGCAAGAGTATTTATCATATTATGCGCCAGTTGAATTGGAATAAATGTAAGTTGCTGAAGTATTATTTTATATATATTTGTCCCGAATTTAAAATTGTTTTAAAGCAAGGAAAAGCTCTCCGCTTGATCTCATTCTCATGGATTTTCCAAAACTTTAGTCCCATTATTCGTTCAGACCATTATTTTCATGAATTGTTCCATTCTAGTTATTGACCAAATCAACAGTACTTTGTAATTTTATGTTTACGTATCGTAACTAATAGGTTTATTACAGGTCGATCACTTTGAACTGCTTCGTTTACTATTTTTGTTTATTTACAAGTATTACTTTCCCTCTTCCTTCTCTTGCTATCCACTTTCTTCATGTTCATTTATTAACTTTTGAAATTTAAAAATATAACTTTTGGTAGTCAACAATGAGAGGAGCGTGCGGAAACACGAAGTCGCCAAAGGAGACACTCGGCCGTCGCACACTGGTTGAATCGGGTCTAAAACCTGCTGGTAATTGCAAATGCGATTGGATTTGCGTAAAAATATGTATCATAGGGTTTTGAGGCCGCTGAATTTGAATATTATAAATAAATTTCCAAATTCATAATGGCGGCTTCAAAATGGCGGATCTACAACTTTAAAAACATCAAACATCAAAACAAAAATTCAAAATGGCGGCTTTAAAAACAAACAAAAACGCATATAAAATATACTTATGGTGTTCAGGAGATCACTGATTTCGAATATCATAGTGAAATTTCAAAATTCAAAAAGGAGGTTTGCAAATGGCTGACATAAAAATAATGATATGTGTAGAAATATGAATACAATAGCTCTCGCGGTCGCTGGTTAATATTGTTATCATTCCAAAATATTATATCAATAATTTTCTTATTAAAAGTAATTATAAGAAAGAGAAATCGAAAAAATATACAGTAAAAATAATTCCCTGTGGCGTTGAAAGCAATTCCGGGATATCTAGTGCTAAATCTTACTATGTAGCATTGCAGTAAAGAGGTTATAAAACAAAAAGGTGCAGCTAAATGTGTTATTCTGATTAAGAGAATTTTACTTTATAAATAAAAAAAATTATTATGGCTGGAATACGCAGTACAAAAAATATAATCCACAATACACGGGACTAACATTGTTACGCTCTATTCGTTATAATTTAGTAGTATTATACATAAAATTGTTTGACATTTTTTTTTCAAAAATATACCTAACTTATAGTCAAAAGTGTCTTCTACTCGGAAGTACAAAAAGAATTCACAAAAAAATTTAAACACTTTTTTTTTAATTTCAAAAATATCGTTGACAAGAAGCAATGAATTCGCGTGTTTCGACCAACGGTAGCTTTACGAGACCGTGAAGACGACAAAAATGATTAAAGTATCTTTCTGGAGCTGAAGTAGTGTGCTGCATTGTTATCCGAACGAGATGTGCTGAGTCAGAATTTCGAACGCGCACTTTGAATTTTGCCATTATGGTTATGATTGATTGACTGATTTTTTCGTGTTTCCGGGCGCGTCAACTGCTTCGGTCATTAGTCCCGTTAGTGTAGTGCATGTTTTTTTCTCGAGAGATGGCGGTGAACTTCCCCCGCTGGATGGTGAGATCCGGCGCCGACCTACCATCGGCTACTGGGGTTTCCTCCTAACCAGGACTCTCCCACCAACGGGGCACCGCCCCAGTCGGGACAAGCTCTAAGCTCCCGACCGGTCTTCCGGAATATGTGGTAGTGTAGAGCATGTTAGTGTAAGTGTGTGTGTAAGGGGAGAGGATAGGACAAGGAAGAGGAAGGACAGATCGCGCGCGGTACGTGGCCCGTTTGGTAGGGTACTGCTCCGGCATTCGCCTGGTGTTGTTCGGAGAAACCACGGAAAACTACCGATCAGAGCAGCCGGCCGCTAGAATTCTCCTCCAGACAGCAGCTGAATTCAACCTAGCTGAAAAGCTAGTGTCGAAAATCCTGCCGCCGTGGGGAGTGGGAACCTAGGACCTCCCGGTTAGAGGCGCTGCAGTGTCATCAGTTGATGCACTGAGCTACCGCTACCGGTTTATGGTTATGTTTTTGGCCCGATTCAACCAGGGTGCGTCGGCGTGAAGAGCAAAGTATCAACTGGAGGTCGGAGGTGGGCGATGGAGGTCGGCGATGGCCTTCACAGCGGCCCGAGGGGCGGTGGCGGTGGCGGCGGCGGCGATGGCGTCGGCGTTGGCGGCGGGAGAGCGCACTTCCCTTTGGGCGATAGGGCGGGCCAATTATTGCAGAGCAATCAAGCGCTTCGCAGTAATGGTCTTAGGACTGGACCCCCCCGGCGGATTTTCCTTGCAGAATTCTCTTGTGTTCCGACAAGCAATTCTGCGATTCTGCAGTTTCACCCGGCGGCTCTCAAACTCCTGCCCGGTTCCTCCCTTTACGCCGTGATTTTTGAACATCAGCGCGTTTGAGAGCGTTACCACAACAAAGATAGTAAAAGTGTGGTGTTTGTCTCTTTGTCATTAGTTAAATTGGCCTCAAATTAATTCATTATTCTTTGGTAGATGACAATCACGTTCATCCCACCATTTAGAGTTTAAAGGCAAATGTGCTTGATTACTTCCTGTCTTTCTTATCAAGCTTAGGGTTTGCGCCTGTCAATTAATTTTCACCTTAGCTGCAAGAGATTTCAAAATGAACATAAACACACAATTGAAGCAAAGATACGGGAGAGATTTGTGATAAAATTGTCATATATGTTCTTGTAAGATGTCATTTAATCATTTGAAATAGAATTCATTTTATGAGTGAAAAAAGTTTACAGCGTTGTTCGGTAACTTTTCTTAAAAGATATTAATTTTAAAACATTTTTGAAGATATAATCAAATATTAGTTTCTGGTGTGCATCTTCGCCTGCGTGTATATTTTTTTTATTACTAGGCCAAATATGGATGTCTTTCATAAAATTCTTTAAACTAAATTGTCTTAATTGAAGTAGCGAAGAACAAGAGATTCACGACTATTGTCGAGTGGTCAACACGCGTCATTATTATAGGTTATTCTCATACACACACCCACTTCATATTTCAATGAAGGACAAGCCACGAAAAAACTGCAATATGTTTCTTGTGAAAACATCTTAAGGATAGTATAGCTGTTTTTAAATATTGTTTTGCCAGTAATGAACAATATTATTAAAAAAGACTGTTCATTACCCACAAACACTTGTCACCTTCAGTTCCGCACAATTTTTGGCAGTTGGTACAGTTTATTACGTCTTTCAAAAACGTACGCTGAGTCAGAAATGATTCAGTAAGAATTTTGGCTAGACTATTTTTCGCTTACAATAAGAAAATGCTTGTAGAAATATTAGTCGTTTAACTTCCCACCCTGTTTAACTTTATTGATCTGCAGCGCACGTGGCGTCGCGAGTCCGTTTGAGAGCTGCGCCGTCTGCTCAAGGGCTGAAGCCCCTGGAGGAAGCCCAGCTTAATTAGCCCTCAGCAATCGGCCCGAGATCTGCTGACCGCGCACTTGATAAGCTCTGCTTCGACGCCTCTGCGTCACTCAAGGGCCCTCGGCCACAGACACCTCGGCGTGCGAGCGGAGGCGGCGGCGAGGCAGGAACGGTGATGATAAAGGGCGGAGGGTCACCAACTGGGGGGAGGTTCGTGGAATGGGGAGAGCTTGGAAGCGGCAAGGAGATTTTGCTTCGGACAACAGTTGCTTCAACGATGACATTTTCCCCGTTTCACATTCTCATTTATACATTTAGATATTTCAGTTCTAAGTTCAATGGTATTTTCTACACCAAGCTCACTCATGCCCTTCTGATCACAAGGAACACGGCTGTTAAGTGTAATGTGTGTAATGTTTCTATGTATGTTAATCATCTATTTCTGTGCCCCAGGTTTGAGCCTGACCGGACGAGACATGAGGTTAACAACCACATGTCAAGTATACTAAAGGACAGGGAACAATGAAATCGGTTTCTCAATTTATTGAAGGGCATAAACTTGTACGGGGATATATAAGATAAGTGTTTAAACTTTAATAATGTGATATAAATGTTCCCATAAATGTAATAACATTCCATGTACAAAAGAATAATGTTATTGTGTAGATGTTGCTGATAATCGTTTGTAGTCGATGTGACATAAAATAAAATAAATTTAAAAAATAGTATTTTCTCGATTTAAAATTCACTTTCTTGTACAATAAAACGTATTAAATATTTCTGGCCTTTAAATATTTGAGATAATCATACAAATTTATAAAAAAGGAAAGTATATTGCATTAATCTATACACATTTAAACGATTGAATTGTTTAATGGATTACAAAAAGACAATTGCAAATATGCAGGGTAATCCCAATAAAGAAAGGTTTCGAAGCCGTCATCGTGGCCGAGATTGCTCAGTAGTGTCGTAGTGAGACTTCGAGTCCCGCCTCGGGCATGGTTGTATTTGTGTTCGTCCTTTCACCCCTTATCATCGCCATTTCGTTTAATCTTCATAGTTACCATAACGTTACCTCCAATAGTGGTCGCTAATCACCTAGATGTTGATGCGACCATAAATAACAAAAAAACAAAAAAAAACAAGGAAAAAAAGGTTCGATTTCCTTCGATTGGGACCTACCCTCTTCTCGCAGCAGCGCGAGCGGAGCGACCGGCAACTGACAAGTGGCGCGTCCCCTGCGCTGGTGTTTGCAAACGAATTCACAGCCCTCCCCCACCGCTTTCGACGCGTAGGGTTCGAAGCGAAGAGGCGACAATGTTTGACTATTATGTTGATCGTAGGACGTCAAACCTACTGTTGCCGCTCATTTCGTGCTTGCAGTCAGGAACATTCCGCATGTTCTCATGGACAACATTGTGCCCGCGTGCTTTTTTTAAATTTATTTATTTAATTATTTATTGAGTGTTTGGAAATTACACAGTTCAGTAAAAATATTACTATTTCATGTGCTTTTTCAGGCTTATGTTGTAACATACACTACACTTAACACCAAACTTAACACTCAACTACATTACTAGTGGTGTGGGAAACTACAAGAGCCCTTACTATCAATTATTAGAAAAAGGGTTCAATAACGCTTCGAAAAGGAATCTGTTCTTGATTCTAGTATGGAAGTCATTTAAAGAGGCCAGGTTTGAGTGGACTGCTTGGTTTATTGCATTTAGGTTGGAGTAAAAATTATTGGAAAGATGGGCAATATGTTTGATGATCGGTGATATATTCAGTTCTTCATGAAGTTGGGCGTTTGCGATGAACCATGGGGCATGTGTTGCTAATCTGAGGAATCTATTTTGTACAATTTGAAGGTGTATAATCTTAGAAATAGATGCATTCGTTCAGATGGGACATGCGTACAGCATTAATGGTCTGACTATTCCTTTGTAAATTTTTACGGCATTTGTTAGGAATAGACAGCTTTTGGAGTTGATAAGGAGTTTTAGTTGAGTTACTTTTATTTTTGCTGGTTGTTGTTTTAGTGTTATGTGTGTTTTCCAGTTGTTTTGTGTTGAAGTTCATTCCGAGGTATTTTACTGTTTGGTTTTGTGGTGGCCATTGAATTGTGTGTTTATGTATGTGTTATGGCCGTGGATGGGAAAATGCTTTTAGTGAGAATAATTTAGCAGTTGATTTAGTTGGGTTGAGTTTGATTTTCCACAATGTTGACCACTTGTCTATTTCATTTAGGTGATGTTGTATCCTGTCGCTAATGGTCTTAAGTGAGTGACTAGACACCCGCGTGCTCAGAGTCCTCAACGTTGCCGCTGCCCAAACTATAAGCCGTACTACGCCCATTTTCCAACTCTCATCGCCTATGTTACCTCCGCAGTTCTTGTCATTGCTGTCAACCGTTATTTTTGTTTTCACTGACCTCATCGCCTGCGATGTTTCGAGCAGTCCTCGCAGGATATAAAAACCTTTCGCTGTTTAAAGTTTTCAAGATGAGTTCTCTGGAAGGACGACGATGTGTAATATTGGAAAATAACTAATTACCTTTGGTTCGAGATATTGGTTCTATAGAAATGCGATACTGGAGAAAGAGTTTAATGAGAATAAAGTATATACAAAAACATTTCTGCTGAGACAGACAGACAGACAGACAGACAGACAGACAGACAGACAGACAGACAGACAGACAGACAGACAGACAGAGAGACAGGGTGAGAGCTGAAAATATCTACCTTCTCCACGCCACCTAAGGAAGGTAGTGGCTCTCTTCTTGGAAAAATGGGAAATGTGAGGAGTATGGTTACAACAATCTGAATGATTCTCATTATATTGTATAACATACTCTCAGAAGCGAATTACCATTATGTGAACTATTTTATTTGTATACTTTCTTCATGTATTAGTCCCTGGATTCAACTTTGCTATCCTGGCTCCGACGATTTTTCAGACTTGTTCATGATCATCGTTAGTGACATTTTCTCTCACCTGTGCGTGAGTCGCAAATAATTACGCACGCCCTGCCTGCTTCCGTTGTTTTCTCCTAACCTTGACTATTCCTCGCTAACCCAATCTGCCCCCGCCCTCCGTCCTCCCTCGCTGCTTCCCCGGAGGCGGGGCGCGGGCTCCGCGGTGTTTGTTTGCATGTTTGCTCGGCGAGGCGCCGCAGGCATCTCCACGCCGCGGGCGCCCCTCGTGGCCCGCGACCGCATTTCCATAGACAAATGCGTGACCGCCTCCGGCGCGCACACACCGCACCGGCCCACCCGCCCCCACACCGCACCGCACCACGCCTCCCGCCCCCGCCCCCGCCGCACCTCTCCGCGCCGTTCACCGCCCATGCCCCCGTCCCTCCAGGGCCCATTCAGCCCACCCGCCCCCACACCGCTACGCCCAACGTCAACCCCATCCCCTCCTCTATTCGCCCCTCGCCGGCCCTTCCCGGCAACTTCGCTCCAACTCGCTCCCACACCTCTACGCCCAACGTCCTCATCCCCTCCTTTATTCGTCCCTCCCCGCCCCTTCCCGGCAACCTGACTCCAACTCGCCCCCGCACATCTACGCTCAACGTCAACCCCATCCCCTCATCTACTCATCCCTCCCCGCCTTTCCCGGCAACATCGCTCCAACTCGCTCCCACACCGCTACGCCCAACGTCAGCCCCATCTCCTCCTCATCTCACCCGACCCACCTCTCCTTACTCATCTCTCCCTAACAACCTCGCTCCAATTCGCCCCACTACGCCCAACGTCAACCCCATCCCCTCCTCTACTCATCCCTCCCTGCCCCTCCTCTACTCATGCCTTCCCGCCCCTCCACTACTCATCCCTCCCCGCCCCATCACGGCAACCTGGCTCTAACTCGCCCCCACACCTCTACGCCCACCGTCAACCCCATCCCCTCCTCTACTCAACCCGCCCCGCCCCTCCGCGGTAACCTTCCCTCCCCCCATCACACCAAGCCTCACCGCGCCGCACCCCGGCCCCCTCTGGCTCCTTCCCAGCTCCGTGCGAGTCGTTCCATCGCGCCCCGTGACGTGACCCATAACCTCCCCGCCCCCGACCCCACCACTTCGCCCTCCTCCGCCATGCCTCATCCCATCCCGCCCCGCCCCGCCCCGCCCCAGGCCGCGCCGGCACGCGCCGCCGCCGCAGCCCGGAGCCTTAATAAATGAGCACGCCTCGCGTCGCCGGGCGCGACTTGTGATAGACGAGTGCGAACAAGAGAGCCTCTAGCCAAATATTGTTCATAATTTACTGGAGTCATCATTTACCGAACATTAATAAACGTCTAGCTAAACACCCGCTTAAAAGCTGCGCCCTGATAATTACATGATACCATTACTTTCCATCAGGGCGGCGGTCCGGTTGGTTGCGAGAGAGGGTTAATTTATTGCGTTCGGCCTCGCGTTCTGCTGCGAATTTTCATAACGGCGGGCTGCCGCCAGCGCTGGGGGAGGGGGAGGGGGCGGTTGGTGGTGGGGGAGGGGGAGGACGAAGTGCGTAAATATATCCGCGTGAGTCGCGCTCGTCGGCCGACCCTTCAGTCGCGACGCGCGAGTGAAAGCGGCCGGCGGGCGGGCGGGCGGGCGGCCGGGCGGTGCAGCGCCTGACAAATCAATAGAGCCACCGGAAAAATACGACCCCCCCTCGGCCGTTCGTTATGAAGTTACCTGGCGCCTCCGGCAACGCGCGCGGGGACCCCCCCCTTCTCTCCCGCCTCTCCTTCCGTCCTCTTCTCTCTCTCTCTCTCTCTCTCTCTCTCTCTCTCTCTCTCTCTCTCTCTCTCTCTCTCTCTCTCTCTCTCTCGGTCTCTTTCGCTTGTCGTTTGATTGATTTTTTCGTGCTTCCGGGCGCGTCAACCGCTTTGATCATTAGTCCCATAACTGTAGTTCATGTTTTTTTCTCGGGTGATGGCGGTGATCGTCCCCCGCTGGATGGCGAGATCCGGCGCTGACCTATCGTCGGCTAGTGGGGGTTTCCCCCTAACCAGGACTCACCCACCAGCAGGACACCGCCCCAGCCAGGACAAGCTCTAAGCTCCCGACCGGTCTCCCGGAATATGTGGTAGTGTAATGCATGTTAGTGGAAGTGTGTGTGTAAGGGGAGAGGATAGGACAAGGAAGAGGAAGGACAGATCGCGCGCGGTCTGTGGCCCGTTGGGAAGTGCACTGATCCAGCATTCGCCTGGTGTTGATCGGAGGAACCTCGGAAAATACGTCTGAGCATGTGTGTTCGGATAGTGTTCAGTTGAAAGAAAATTAAGTCGTATTATAATGTGATGGTATTATTGTGCAAAATGCAAGACGTAAAACTACAATATCTGATCAACTTTCATTAGTTACCCCCAAACTCATATGAATATATTTTTCGTGCTAATCAATCTTACATGCGACTTCATTTAATAATGAGCGACATACCTCGGCACTTTCCATATGGTTACTTAGGTTTCTACAGCCGGAGCCCAAGGATTGTTTGAGAATCATTATTTGTAGTACCGACTCTATCCAGTGCATTCTACTATTGCCGAATCTGCTCACATGACAGAGTCATGAGCTCAAATCATCATATAGTACACGTAAACATATCCTTCTCCACACATCGCCTTCAAGATTTTTTCTAAATTCAGGTTATTGAATTTTTGAGCTGGAGTCGCAAAAAGTGGCACGAATCTCTGAGATATCTCACTTCTCCCAAGGCCACCGCCTGTATCATCACTCTCACCACGGGCTCCGCCCCAAATTGATTGATTGATTTTTTCGTGTTTCTGGGCACGTCAACTGCTCTGGTCGTTAGTCCCGTTAGTGTTGTGCATGTTTTCTCTCGGGAGATCCGGCGCCGACCTACCGTCGGCTAGTGGGGTTTCCCCCTCACCAGGACTCTCCCACCAGCAGGGCATCGCCCCAACCGGGACAAGCTCTAAGCTCCCGACCGGTCTCCCGGGATATGTGGTAGTGTAGAGCATGTTAATGTAAGTGTGTGTGCGTAAGGAAAGAGGATAGGACAAGGAAGAGGAAGGACAGATCGCGCGCGGTCCGTGGCCCGTTTGTTAAAGTACTGCTCCGGCATTCGCCTGGTGTTGATCGGAGAAACCACGGAAAACTACCGATCAGAGCAGCCGGCCGCTAGAATTCTCCTCCAGACAGCGACTGAATGCGACCTAGCTGAAAAGCTGGTGTCGAAAATCTGCCGCCGTGGGGAGTGTAACGTAGCACCTCCCGGTCAGAGGCGCTGCAGTGACATCATCCGCCCCAAGCGACCGCCCCCCCCCGCCACCCAGCGCGTCGCCCACTTGTGAATGCGCTGCGATGCTCCACACATCCTCCTTTTACAGCCGCTCCAGGCCCCGCTTTTAAGATTTTAATGACGAAGAAATATGTGTTTTACTTGCCGTAAAATTTTATCGTGAGCTGGCTTGCAATAATTTCACCTTACCCCGTGCTTGCGGTGCCAAATAATTAGCAAAATGATAACGTTTATCATTTAGTCGCGTCTATCGCCCGCGTTGCGCCCGTAAAATTTACGCGTGGCGTCGTTTTATTGTTTACGAGCGGCGCCGTGGGCGCAGCGCCGGCGGCGCTATGGCGACCGTGATGCGGCGGCTAACGCAGCGGAGATCTGACGAATCATAGTCAGCGCAAAGAACGCTCCTCGAAAGCGCAGCGTGCCCTTAGTTCGTTCGATAAGTGTAGGTTGATTGACTGATTGTTCTTTCGTGTTTCCAGGCGCGTCAACTGCTTTCGTCGTTAGTCCCGTAAGTATAGTGCATGGTTTTTCGGGTGATGGGGGTGATATTCTTCACCCACTGGATGGCGAGATCCAGCACCGACCTACCGTCGGCTAGTGGGGTTTCCCCCTAACTAGGACTCTCCCACCCGCGGGGCACCGCCCCAGCCGGGACAAGCTCTAAGTTCCCGACCGCTCTCCCGGGATATGTGGTAGTGTAGTGCATGTTAGTGTAAGTGAGTGAGTAAAGGGAGAGGATAGGGCAAGGAAGAGGAAGGAAATATCGCGCGCTGTCCGTGGCCCGTTATGTAGGGCACTGCTCCGGCATTCGTCTGGTGTTTATCGGTGAAACCACGAAAAACTATGGATCAGAGCAGCCGACCGCTAGAATTCGACTGAATTCGACGTAGCTGAAAAGCTAGTGTCGAAAATCCTGCCGCCGTCAGGACTCGAACCTAGGACCTCCCGGTCAGAGGCGGTGCAGTGATATCAGCTGATGCACTGAGCTACCGCTCCCGGTAATAAGTGTTGGTATCAGGTTTCCTATGGCAGCGGGTAACCGGTGTTTCGTGCTGTAATATAAGTGGTCCACAAAGATATTCATATGTTATTTAAATTTCCTGATGTCATTTATTGAAAAATAATAAGTTTTGTTTCAGTTCAGCTTCCGGGTCAATGACCCCCGTCTCCATCGGGTTTTGTCCAGTTTCCCTGATCCATTGAGCAAATGCTGAGATGGCTCCTTGATTTGCTTCTGGACGTAAATGTAGCTTCACTAAGCGCATGTTTTGTTGACCTTTCCGTTTGCTTGTAGTGGTAGTAGAGCTTAGGGTAAGTTTCTATTTTAGTAGCAATAGAGAAAAATCAAATCTGCAGTTCAATTACGTTACAAATAAGTTTTCTATAACTCGGAAACGAAAATATCTAGTTTTTGAAATGTTAATCTCTCGCTTTTTTAATTTTATTATTATTATTATTATTATTATTATTATTATTATTATTATTATTTTCATTTTTCAACTATTAATAGTTAAATTGATGGGAAGGGATTCTGAAACTCAAGGAAGCGTGCGCAGATGATTTTCTCCCCGATACGTCATATACAGATTATTACTGTTTTTTTGACTAAATAAATAAATAAAAAAGGTGTCTATTACTGGAAAATTGAAGAAGAAAATTAAATCGGAATTGATTTGTTACAAATTCCTACTGTAACTTGCAAAACAACCACAAAGCCGTGGGCTTGCGCGGATCTTTTCTAAACTTAGACGTTTTCTACGTTGAAATTGTCTTACTTCATTTGTTTGCTTAAAGTCTCCGCGCAGTATTGCCATATCGATCCATAATTTTAAGCTTTTTCCACAAGCGTACCATTGTCCCTACAATTGTACAATTTTGTCTACTCTTAAGTTTATTTGAATTCTTCTAAGTTTTTTCCAATTATCGTCATATGATAAGACTGAGACTTAGAATCAACACATATTCAGGAAGTCATTTTTGATTTTCAAAAGAAAGTGAATAACTAATATTTTGTGAAAATTCTTTAAAAATTTTCATTTCATTCATACAAACTCTTTTAGTCAAAATCGTTCCGAACTAACAGCTATTAAAAGCAATTAGTTTTGACTTGATGCTCTCTATTTGTAACATCCAGAAGCGTATTTACGAGAGCAGCAAATGTCGCACAGCTTTCTAACTTACAATATTAAATTTATTATTACTTTTGTGTTGCATTGGAATAAATGCCGTTAAAATTATTAATATATAACGATATGAGTATCATACTTAATCTGTTGTGTTAATTTGTACTTTTAGAATACATGTGAATGCTCCGAAAAATTTTAAATTACAATTTGAGGTTTTCGCAATATCAAAAAGGTTGCCACTACTAACTTATATCGCAAAAGCTTGACCATTCAATGCCGACTACAAAATTTGTCTCTCGTTTAATCTGAAACTGTTTAAAGCTAGGCCCGTGACAGTTTCTCTAAAAAGAATAAACATTCGTAAGTCCAGTCCGACTTGCGCACATGGGTCGTTGGTAAAAGTTACCACCATGTCACGCAACATTACATTAGTCATTTCTTAGCGTATCGCTAAACATTGGAGGCGTTGGACGTAATAAATGGAAAAATAAAAATCAAGCAATATTTTTAGTGCAGGTGAGCGTTTTATTTCCAATGTGAGTGCATTAAGCGTAACAGGGATTTTTCGCTCGCAAAAGTTACTTGCTTATATTACGCTCTACATCACAAAATGAAAAGTATCCTTCGCTGCAACACTGCAAATTTTTTCCTGTTTATGAGAATTAATTTAGTAAATGAAATTGTGAACAATTATACTTTTATTTATTAAAGGTATCTTTCTAACTATCAAAAAAGTGATGCAAATTAAATGCTAGTATATTATTTTATTCTGGATTATACGTATTAAATAATGTAGTGGAAGTAATAATTATATACGGTGATTATCTTGCATTATTCTGTTCCATTCAATTTGGATGAGGACTTTTGGTGGTTTAGTGAAGCACTAGGTTCAGCGCGCTCTGAATTAATGCATAAATCAGAACTTTATAACGAACACCCTACCTTGGGGATGATTCATCCGGACCACGTACCACATCTTCCTGTTGCGGAATAAATCCCAGCTCTATCTCCTGGCGCTAAGCAGCTCACGGCTAGCTTGCATACGTAGGACGCCGCTTTACTACAGCCAGTCGTCTGCCACTAGCCCTGATACACACTGCGGCAAATATTTGTTCTATGAAGCAAATCATTTCTGTTACATTTACAATAACATAAAGAGAATTTCTCTAAATTAAATTCAAAATTTTGATTGATTGATTTTTTCGTGTTTTCTGGCGTCAACTGCGTTGGTCGTTAGTCTCGTTAGTGTAGTGCATGTATTTTTCTCGGGAGATGGCAGTGATCTTCCCCCGCTGGATGGCGAGATCCGGCGCCGACCTACTGGCGGCTATGGGGGTTTCCCCCTAACCACGACTCTCCCACCAGCGGGGCACCGCCCCAGATGGGACAAGCTCTGAGCTCCCGACCGGTCTCCCGGAATATGTGGTAGTGTAGTACATGTTAGTGTAAGTGTGTGTGTGTGTGTGTGTGTGTGTGTATGTAAGGGGAGAGGATAGGACAAGGAAGGGGGAGGACAGATCGTTCGCGGTCCGTGACCCGTTGTGGTAGGTTACTGCTCCAGCATTCGCCTGGTGCTGATTGGAGAATCCACGGAAAACTACCGATCAGAGCAGCCGGCCGCTAGAATTCTCCTCCAGAGCGACTGAATTCGACCTAGCTGAAAAAACTAGTGTCGAAATTTTGAATTTTTAGACGCTTTCTCGGTGCAACTCATAACGCCCCGTGTGATTCATTGTCTCACAAAATATTTTTAAACTCAATGATCATTAAAAAACTTGTAGATTCATCAACGCACTGATAAAAGAAAGAATTGTTGAAAGTGGTGTCCCAGACGAGCTTGAGAAATCTCCCTACGTTTTCGGACAAATTCATCTTCCTCAATGCATCTCTTTGCAGCAGGGTGCGTGCGAAGTCGTCCAACACTGATGCAGTGAATTTTAGATGACGATTTTGAATCACGACAAATTTTCAGATCCGGTTTTCAAACTGTTGGAATATATTCAACACATAGTGACCCACGTAAATGACTGTATATATCACAAATGGCCATTCCAAAATCTGACAAAATGAGAAACAGTTTCCCAATCCCCGACAGCCTTCGCTTTCCTCAAGCTTTCACAATAAATATACTATTTATTCAAAATCCTTAAATCGGAATAAAGGAAAACGTTTTATTAATTTTATTGCAAATAATAGACTCTTCCAGATCGCACACTACTTTTGAAATCTAACGGATCTGCCCATGGTTGAGCCAATTAACCGTCAAAAAATATTCTCTCTACGAGGTATTAATCAGTGGGAATGTTTCTCTGCATTGCTCCGTATCATGTAAGGGTGTCCGATTTTTCTAAGTTGGCTTCTGCTATGCCTCTTGTGCTGCGTTTTCCCTCAGCGTGATTCCGGACAGTTTGGTCCCTTTCGCCGCACGCGTCTCTGAGCCAACCACGTCAGCCCCTCCGCCCCGGTGGCAGCAGCCTCGTGGCGCGTGGCCCGGACTCCCCACCTGCGGCGGATGCTGCGCCCTCCTCTCCCTCCCCTCCCCTTCCCACACCCCCACCCCCGCCTGGCAGTTGGCTGAATGAATGTTTCTTCGCGTACGTCACGGGCCGCATTTTACTGCCGCCGTATATCACGCTTCCCACGCCGCACCGCCTCGGGCCCTCCTTCCCCCACCCCTTCACCTCCCCTCCACTTCCCATCCCCTCCACTTCACCTCCCCTCCACTTCATTTTCCCCTCCCCTTCACTTCCCATCCCCTCCGATTTTCCCTCCCCTCCCCTTCCGGTTCCCCTCCCCTTCGCATCCCCTCCCCGTCCCCTCCCCTCCAGTTCCCTTTCCCCTTCCCGTCCCCTCCCCTCTCCTTTCCATCCTCTCCCCTTCCCTTTCCCCTCCTCTGCCCATTCCCCTCCCCTTCCCCTTCCCCTCCCCCTGCCCCTCTGTGGCCACGCGTCCGCCGAGCACCCTCGTCTTGCGGCGGTATGCGCACCTCGGGCCTGCTGCAGCCTCCACTGACCCAGCGTGAACTCACTCGCACTTCCCGTCGCTCATTACACCGGGCTCTCTCTCTCAAGAGGCGGTCTGGCAAACTTTCCAACACATAAATCCGCATAATAGTTTACGAAGTTTCACCAAAGCGATTGATGTGAATTGCATTTCCGTAAAATTTCGAATAATGGAAATACATTTCAATGTGTGTACAGTACTTTGAATGGTTTCCACACAAATATATCGTTAGAAACGAAACAATAAAAAGTGTGATACGTAAATATACTTGTATGTCTGTGCTAAAATCACAAGTATATTTTTACGAAGGACCCAAAGTAAGGTTTCTTACACATTTATCAAAACATTTTATTACAACATAAAAGTTAAATCAATTAGATCGCGGTGTAATATTGATGATCAATACATTTTAAAGAGCAAGAGTACGTATGGCCTTGGAATTATAAAAAGGCTTTGTTATTGTTGGCAGTTGTCATAATTTTAATTGATCTAATTGAAAATATTTGTTTATAAATGTTATTAAACAACGAATTTGTGTGTAGATGTCTAGAGAACGAATACATACCAAAAGAGATCAATATGCACTCATCTGACCACCATTTCACACGGATGAATGTGCAGAAACATGTGTTGTCGAGCGTCTAACGCGAATTCATCTCAGGTAAAAAATGTTTTTCGAAAGGTTTTTTAGCTTTCCTCGTCGCACTCTCTTGCAAAAGGTGCTTCTTTCTCTTGGAGAAGATGACGTCACCAGATGCGGAACAGCGAGCCTGCACTACCCGGCTCAGGCATGTTTCTTTGGCTTCCTTTTCCGCCGGCCTACTTCGGAAAGGTGTATTCATCACGTGTCGCTGGATTGTGGAATTCCTGGACCTGCTTCCGGGGCTAGAGGAGGCGTAGTAAAAAAAAAGGAAGCGCGCTCGTGGGCGAAGAGATATTTCCGCTGCTCTGTGGATCTTCGCCCGACGGAAAACTTCCTCTTGTGTGATTATTTTTGTACGGTTCATTTGGTTAGATTTTTATCTTGCAACGGCCTCTGCAGGTATTTTAGCAAACGGACAAAATTTCCAATACATTAGAGAACATATTAAGTGAAGGATATATTTGGTATCTTACGAGGGAAGGTGTTATTTGGAATCTCATGAGTCATTGCAACAGGTAATAGATATTACTGATTTTATCGTTAAATAATACAGATCTACTGTTTCTTTTCCTGCGGAACGCGATGGAATAGTTCTTAGTCTCATCACAACCTACTAACAATTTTTTGTATTACATTACGATTTTTGACATTGCTAAATACATTTTATGAGATTTTAGATACTTTCTTTATGAATAAAAGTATTTTAATTCGAAATTTCTCAAAGCTTATATTCATTCCAAACAATATGAACATATAATAGAAGGCTATTTATTTTCATTTTATTGTTTAAACGCGCAATTTAAACACCTCTTAGATTTAGCACAATTCTGATAGATGATGTTACGATTAGTATAATTGTATTATTTTTCTTGTTACACACTCATATTTTACGTTGACAAAATACGTAAATGACATCTCAATGATTTAGATAGATTTATTAGACAAATTTCCTTTTCTTTACTCCAGACTGTTGGATATAATAAAATGTATAGATGGATCGGCAGTTGTGTCAGAACGTTTGTAAATCCAAAGTTCATTTTCGACAAAGAGAAGGAAATACAACTTCCTATATTATTTAAGAAGTTTACAATTGACACAATGTATCATGCTCCACAGAATTTTAAGTAGTCAAAATAATAGTAGAAAATAAGACATTGTGACGTCATTGTAAGAAAAAATGGTATACAATAAATAGTTATTGAATTTCAATGGACCAAAATTGGTCTAAATCGCCATTTTTACCTTGATGCACAAAATCATAGCAAGCCAAGGTAACTAATTAATAATTGTTCAGATCTGTTATTTTAAAGAAAGACATGACTCAATATATACAGTATACAGAATATAGTAATAAATATAAGCAATTAAGGATTTGCCAATAACATTAAAAGCAATAAATTTAGATGTGAATGAATAAAATTTAAAAGAAGTAGTATGAAGTGGTTAAGAATTCTAAGGTTCAACCCATCAATACGACATAACACAGTCAAGAGGTTATTTACCACGTTTCATATTCCAATTTATTGTGGTTTGGCAAAATCATTCATGGAATTTCAGGACACATAAGCACGGACATAATCAAAACGATGAAAAAGCCATAGCACCTACTATGTGGAAATACAGTGGTTTTAGCAGTCCAGTACGTCTGTCTTATATTTTTTCAAAACACATTCCACCATTTCATCCAGAGAGAGACTGACGCCCGACAACCTCCGTTGACATAGGCGGTATAAGAAGAAAATTTATTTCTACGTTTATAACCTTTTTATATATCACATATAGAACCAAGAAATGTTTCAGTGTGTTCTTTAAATGTTACTCTCGCCAGAACAGTTTGTCTTTGGTGATTATTGGTGCAACTAATCATGTTTGATTTCTCGGCGGTTGGCGCGGGGGCGTGCGTCTTTTTGGTGCTTTCCAGATGGGCTCGCGGCGGCGACGGCGACGGTGGGAGCGGGGGCGGGAGCGGGGGCGGGGGCGGGGGCGGGGGCGTGGGGCGTGGGGGCGTGGGCGTGCGTCTGCGGCCGGCGTCGTCTCCGTCCGGACGGCGCACACACTGGGCGGAACCCAGCTCCGTTGGGGCAAAACTACTGAGTGCGAGTATAGGGCCCTTAGTGTCGATTGATTAATAAATATATCTTTCGATTTTTTCGTATTTCCGGGCGCGTCAACTGCTTTGGTCATTAGTCCCGTTAGTGTATAGCATGTTTTTCTCCGGAGATGGCGGTGATCTTCCCCCACTGGATGACGAGATCCGGAGCCGACCTACCGTCGGCTAGTGGGGTTTCCCCCTAACCAGGACTCTCCCACAAGCGGGGCACCGCCCCAGTCGGGAAGAGCTCTAAGCCCCCGACCGGTCTCCCGGAATATGTGGTAGTGTAGTGCATGTTAGTGTGTGTGTAAGGGGAGAGGATAGGACAAGGAAGAGGAAGGAAAGATAGCGGGCCGTCCGTGGCCCGTTTGTTAGGGCACTGCTCTGGCATTCGCCTGGTGTTGATTGGAGAAACCACGGAAATCTACAGTGGCGCGGCCTTTCGCCCGCCGTTGGGCCCGCGCGAGGCAGTGTGCGTTGAGTCGACGTGGCGCGGCGCGGCGCGGCGCGGCGTGGGGCGGGGCGGGGCTGGGCGGGGCGGAGCGGGGCGGGGCGGGGCAGGGTGAGGTTGGAGGCGCGGGACGGGGTGGGGCGGGGCGGGGCGTTTTTTCTGCTTCGCGATTTGCGAGCGGCTTGGCCCGCGGGGACAGCCGCCGACGTCTGGGGACGATGGGGGGAGGGGGAGGGGGGAGGATGGACGGGCCAGGCGCGTGGCGCCAACGCCGCCTGGAGGTCACGAGAGGAGACAGAGGAAACGAGGCTGCGGAGAGGCAAGGGTGGGCTTTGAAAGAGTGCGAAATGGAGGAGAAGAATGTTGGTGTTGGTCGGCCCGGTTGGCGAGGTCGCTAAGGCAGTAGTGTCGTAGTGATCTTGGACGAAGAGCCGCGGGTTCGAGTTCCGCTTCGGGCATGGTTGTATTTGTGTTCGTCCTTTCACCCCTTATCATCACCATATCGTTTCATCTTCATAGTTATCATACCATTAACTCCAATAGAGGTCGTCAATAACCTAGATGTTGATCGGACTTTAAATAATAGCACAAAAATATTAGTGTTGGGAGTAAAATAGAGTACCACGAGAGGGTAATGAGACTGAATAGTGTATGGTCTAAAGCTAATCAACTTACATTCGTTACGTAATTAATGGATATGATTGTTTCTACCCTAGATTCGTTGAGTGTGTCCTCAGATATACTCGTATTATTCTTAAAAATGAAACAGAACACATAAGTTATCTCACTTTTAAGTTCTATTGTATGAGAAAAAATATTTCTTACAGTTTTGTTTCGTATGACTTTCAGGGAAGTACTTTATTGTTACATGAGTAATCAGTCACTAAATATGCATTTTTAAAATCTCAGTAAATGAGGAGCAACATATCAAAACGATTATTGTCCCCTGGTGGAAAACATTAAGTTTGATATGAAATCGTATAGTTTTTAATATGTTATACACATATCTGCTTTCAGATTTCTTCAAAACGCATTTTAATATATTAAATTAAATGCGTTTTAAAGAAAGCTGAAAGCAGGAACTTATATAACGTATTAAAAACTACACGATTTCATATCAAACTCAATTATTTCCTGCAATGGACAATACGCGTTTTGATTAGTTGCTCCTGAAATAGTTTTTTTATTTTTATAATAGGCCTTCATTTCAACGTAGTTATGTATGTTTTTAGTCTACTTTATCTACTAACAACTAAGTAATTATATTTGTGTACACCGACTATTTGCACCAACTTTCATAATAATCTCGATTTTAATTATTAACTATCGACTGATACCTAAAATTCGTAGTCTGTTTTCATGTTATTACTGTAGATTTCATTCTAAATCAGTTTTTCAGAATTCAACTACCGTATTACATAAAAGTTATTTTAAGAACCTGAGAAATTAATGATGTTGACCTCAATACGGCACTTATAGTTAAAAGTTAACAGCTGACAAGGCGCTCAGCATAATAACGTGGCGAACGCCATGAGTCACGTCCTAACGTGAGTGAGCTATTGTGTGGGAATATACGCGGCTGTCGGCTTCTTTTGAATGTTCGTCGCGGCGAAGATAACGAAGAGGAGAAACAATTCCAGCACAGAAACACCGGGAGGTGCCAAGTTCTTTTTTTTATGTTACGTCTAAATTATAAGTGCCATGGAAGAAGGATGTTGGCAAATCCTACGAGAGCTTTTTGAAAGTCTGTTTTTAAGATAAACAAGCACGATATTGTAACCGATTCTATTAGTCATCCATATTTACGGTATTTGGTGAGCACCAAGCAACCACAAAAATATTTCAAACGACATTTTGCGTAGAAAACTAATTTAAAAATTTGGATGATTGACATATAAATCAAAGGAAAGAAACTTACATTATTACAATTTTTAAAAAAATATCTGTAGAATATTTTCAAAGTATATTTCAAGATCTCTATAATGATATTCGCGTATTAATTAAAAAAATAAATCTCCTCCGTTTTATAGATCACACTGAACTAAATTGTTGGATGTGTAAGATTTGTGGCATTCACGTTTTTAGCAAATTTATTTTGTGAATACATATCCCTCAATGGTAATATATTTAGGCACTTTTATTATTTCAGACACTTTTATTACCAATACAAATCAAATACATTACACCAATGCGAGAAAGTCGAAGTGGAAAAAGGCTTTAATATTTTGAACAGAAATCTGAAATATACGTGCATTAGTAAGCGAAATTTATAAATAAGCATTCATTTTATTTTTATTTTACAAATACGAGGATTGTTACATTGATTTTCAAAACCTCTACTTTAAAATATCATCTGACTAAATACAGTTTATTTTATTGCTTTCTCTGCTGCGTATTCGACACAATATTTTCAAATGGCTACATTTATGAAAATAAGAATGTATTATTACGGTTAATCAGACACGTGAATATTCGTCTGCGAAATCCAAACAAATACTATGTGCAGAGTAATTAAAAGGGTTTATTTCCCTGTGTATTGTAAATTTTTTATGCTTATGACAACAATACTTTTTGCAATCATCAAATTCTGATTTGTCATTGCTGGTGAGTAGACTAAATCCCACAATTTTTTACACCTTCATGAAAAAATGTCTACACGAAAATCAATGGATATGTGCTAAAATCACAGAAATTGAAAACTCACCCTATTCATGTCAAAATAGCTTTACTTTACTTATTTATGGTTCAAATAGGAAGGGCATGGGGTCCTGCCGCGCAGCTGGTGTGCTTATGCTCAGAGCTGTTCATGGTTTTCATCTTTCCAAGACATTTGGCCTCCCGAACTGTCTGCTGTATTCCCCTTCTTGTGTACGAGGCTTGACATTATTAGCATTGAAGCACATCAATGTGTTATTTGAGAGTAGACAATGAGTTTTGCCTTGTACGATTTTTCAAGACACCTGAACTTTTTCGATGAAATTTCGTTCTTCTTATACAATTTGTACTTTCTCCTTTCTGTTACAATCATATATTTAATTGAATTATCTCTAAATAAGCTGCATGACTATTCTATTTAATAAATAATTCATATTATACATTATTAATAACGTAAATGTAAGTTAATAAATGTATTTATTTCTCTGTTTTTCAAACTCACACTCAAAGGTCGCAATGCGTACTTCTAGGTCGAGAGGGAATTAAAGAGCTGTCTCGTCGCACCACGAAACACGTTGCTGCCGTGCTCTATAAACTCCGATGCAACTGGCGGCCACTCAACGTTCCTGCGCCACAGCCACCTCCGCCACTTCCACCACCGCCCCCCACCACCCCGCCGCCGGGCCATCACCGGCGCTTTGGGCGTCTTCATACTGACCGACACAACAACGTTGCCGGTTGAGAATGTTTTCACTCTCGCCGGTATATCGCGGCCGTGTCGTTAATGGTAACTACTTCGGGGAGGAGCAGTCACTCCACTCGTATCTTCGACGGTATATCGCGGCCGTGTCGTTAACGGTAACTACATTCGGGGAGGAGCAGTCAATCCACTCGTGTCTTCGACGATTTTTAGTATATGTATATATTACACACACACACTAGCATCAGGTAGGTCGAATTCGGTCGCAGTTTGGAGGAGAATTCTAGCGGCCGGCTGCTCTGATCGGTAGTTTTTCGTGGTTACTACGATCAGTACCAGGCGAGTGCCGGAGCAGTACCCTACCAAACGGGCCACCGACCGCGCGCTTTCTTTCCTTCCTCTTCCTTGTCCTATCCTCTCCCCTTACACACACACACACACACACTTACACTAGCATTCACTACACTGCCACATATTCCGGGAGACCGGTCGGTAGCTTAGAGCTTGTCCCGGCTGGGGCGGTGCCCCGCTGGTGGGAGAGTCCTGGTTAGGGAAACCCCACTAGACGACGGTAGATCGGCGCACACGAATCACGCCATTCAGCGGGGAAGATCATAGGCTCCCGAGAAAAAATGCACTACACTTACGGGACTATAATGACCAAAGAAGTTGACGCGCCCGGAATACATACTATATATATAAAATATTTGTGAGTGGTATGCAAAATAACAAAAAACAAAATGCTTCAGGACAACATTTTGCAGGAAGTTTTTTGATTACCTGGAGGATGGCTATGACCAATTATTCAAACTTAGTTTTGCGGCGACAACACCGCGAGCCGTGTCGTTGTATGTGTAACACGATATCGGTAGGATATTTAATATCTTCAGATATCATGTCGTTACCGGTACTGCGTTGGTATCTCGTGAGGGTCGGTGTCGGTAAAAGTGAAAACGGCCATTGCCGCCACCGCCGTTTCCACACGCGGTCGCCGCTAGCGCCGCGGCGGCACCTGCTGCCACCTTCGCCGCTCGCGACGCTGCACCAGCAGCAGCAGCCGCCACCGCCGCCGCCACCGCCGCCACCGCCGTCACACGCAGCCCGCGGCGCCGCGCCGCACCAGGCCGGGATATATCCGCACGCACGTTAAAGAACAATGCCTGGCGATTACGGGCGACGGGTTTAAAAATACTCGCGCGGCGGCTGGCGGCTGCGAGCGGGGAGCGGCGCATGCCCCTCCGGGAGAGTGGGGGTGGCAGGAGAGGCTGGGGTGGGACGGGGCAGGGAGGGGCAGGTAGGGGGCGGAGCGGGGCGGAGCGGGGCGGAGCGGGGCGGAGCGGGGCGGAGCGGGGCGGAGCGGGGCGGAGCGGGGCGGAGCGGGGCGGAGCGGGGCAGGGCGGGGCAGGGCGGAGCGGGGCAGAACGGAGCGGGGGCGGGGTGGACGGGGCGGGACGGGGCCGGAGGCTTCAGCGGGGCGGGCGGGGCGGAGCGGGGCGGGCGGGGCGGGCGGGGCGGAGCGGGGGCGGGCGGGGCGGAGCGGGGCGGGCGGGGCGGAGGCAGGGCGGGCGGGGGCGGAGCGGGGCGGGCGGGGCGGGGCGGGGCGGGCGGGGGCGGAGCGGGGCGGAGGCGGGGCGGGGCGGGGGCGGGCGGGGCGGGCGGGGCAGGTGCTTGGGGCGGAGCGGGGCGGGCGGGGCAGAGCCCAGGGGCGGGTAGCGGGGCGGAGCGGGGCGGGGCGGGGCGGGCGGGGCGGAGCCCAGGGGCAGGCAGAAGGGGGCGGGGCGGGCGAGGGCGGGCGGGCGGGGCGGAGCGGGGCGGGGGCGAGGCGGGCGGGGCGGGCGAGGCGGGCGGGGGCGGAGCAAGGGCGGAGCGAAAGGGCGGAGCGGGGGCGGAGCGGGGCGAAGCGGGGCGAAGCGGGGCGAAGCGGGACAGAGCGGGGTGGAGTGGGGTGGAGCGGGGCGGGGCGGGGTGGGCGGGGCGGGGAGGAGCGGAACGGGGCGGAGCGGAGCGGGGCGGAGCGGAGCGGGGCGACGCTCGATCGCAAGCCGCATGACACAGCAGGTGGAACGGAGTGAGCAGGGCAGGACTGTGTTTAGAAAGGGACCAACAGAAGCCGTGGGCATGCAAGAGCGGGGCAGAACAGGTCAGACTGCAGGTTGACATAGACATGGAGGCGTTTGAGGTTTGAATGTGTTGGAATCGATGTTTAATAGAGGTAAAGAAAGTCCGGTAAAGAGTAGTTATGCCAGTCTGATGAAGGCAAGATCGGATAACCATGGTTGCTTTATGGAAGTCGCAACTCTTAAAAAAAATAAAAAAAAATAAAAACACAGGAGAGCAGTTATCTCTACTCTTGTGTGCAATCTTCTTCCGGGTGTAACCCTACAGAATACCACGTTCTAATATATCCTATGCATTTGTCAAGTCATGTCAAATGATGCGTTTTCAACAGTTCATTCTCTCACTTATCTACCTACTATTTATGACGTGAGAACTGACGATCACGACAGGCAAGCCAGACGCCGCTGATGTTTGTAAACAATTCTAAGTTAAGAATCGACAATTGTAGCCAGATAAAGCTGATAACTTATTTTTCTGAACGTCAGTAATCTCACGTTAAAAGTTTTCAACTCTAAAAAATAATACTTTCTTACTCTAAGAAATAATACTTACTTTAACTAAAAAGATAAAAAAGTAGTTGAATTTTATATAAGACAGAATTTAAATTTATCTGATTTTGCTATTTGTTAGTCCGTTACCATTATCAGGGCCGTCATTGCCATTCTCTTTACCATGCTCATTTTATCCCTAATTAAAAAAATCAGGAAAGCGTTTAGAACCCAGGCAGCTCTGAAGAAGTAATTTGTCTGTCTGAGCGGATATTTCGAACCAACGAACCGAACTTCGCCATTCCAATTGCTGCATTCCGCTGCGCTCAAATAACACCCCCGTTCCAGAGCTGCTTTCGCCGCTTCCGAGAACTCGCCCACGGGTGGGCGGGCGGCGCCGAGGGCTTGAGCGCGCGTGCGAGCGTGCGAGCGTGCGTGTGTCTGGGCGCCAGTTATGACGCACGCGCGCTTCGCGGCCGCGCGTCTGGCACGCCCCCCGCCAACGCCATCACGCTCACTCGGCCCGAAGCGGTGGTCTGCCAGACTCTCCAAACGACGCCGCGCCGCGCCGTCCCGTGCCGCGTGCGTCTAGAGTCTGTGACGTCGTCGTGATGTGAAGAACAACACAGACAAGGAGATCTTTGTAGAGTTTTATTTAATATTACTGTATATTACAATGTTTACATCCTCCGCCGGAAACTACCGCTGCACTCCACAGCACTACCATTCCTGAGGCCCCAGCCTGACCCAGCGTACCCCAGCGTGCTAACTTGTAGCACCGCTCCCGGCATCTGATGTAGCCACCCTCGCAAACCTGCGACCACCCCTCACGGATCAGCCAATGCCTCCGCACCGCGATTCGACCCAAACTCGAATGCCAATCGCCAACACTTCACCGGCGTCTACAGCGAGGAGTCACGTGACAGACCTCCCACGCTGAAGACCCGCGGACCGCGTCACCTCATTACAGAGTTTTGGGCCGGTCGCACAATGGGGCCCGCCGACCAGCTGCAGACGATCTGTCCTCACACATCATTCTGCGCTAGCTGACCCCCAGATGTTCCCAGACACGCCCCCGCCGGCTTGCACCCCCGAAACGACCGCTCCGGTTGCACCGCCTGCCCGACGCCTGGACCACCCCCTCCCACGCCCCGGCCCGCGCCTTGTGCGGTCCGACGACTACTGGAATGCTATGATGTTACAAGTCCCTAGATGCACAGAGTAGCGCAGCCGCTATCACTTAATATCCTCGCACCCGATAGCACCGCCAATCGGGAGGTGAAGGTAAATTATAACGATTGGTGGCGTTATGAAGACTTTCAAGAATATTAATATAGGTTCGAGATAGATTCTTTTTTTTTTCTTTGAATTCTTTGCTGTCCGGGATGAGCCGCGTCATGGTCGATGGAGCTGACGTTTCGGCCATCTTGTTGTAGCCTTCTTCAGAGCTATACTGCTGCCGAGAGGCTAGCGTGTCGCGTTAACCGTCAGCTCCATCGACCATGATGTGGCTCATCCCGGACAGCCAAGAATTCAATGACTCCGGCCGCGGAAGCCTACGACTCTTTTTTTCTTTATTTAACAGAACGAGTTGATCGCACAACGCTTAGACAAATGGCTTTTCAGTTGTTAGGAGGGAGCATTTTGAGACGAAAAATATGAAGGGGGTGGCTACGACCACCTCCCATTAAACATAGATTGACCTAGTGCGAATAATAAAGTGGGATAATACATATTGTTGACTATTGATGGGAGGACTATTTACGAGATAGTTTCATGGCTCTCAACACACAGTTCTAATTCTCCTGACAGCTGAATATAAAACGGTGGGATCTGAGGAAGATTGGGAAGCGCTTTTCCCTGTCTAGGGACTCGTGTGCCACCAATCCACGGGCGATAGCACTCTACCTAAACTGCCTAGAGCAGGGGTTTTCAAACCGTTCGTCGCGGCTCCCTAGGGCGTGCGGCCACACGGTAGGGGTGACGCGGCGATTTATTAAAAACGATCTTTAGATTTGATTTACTTTAATATTTGAGTCATTTACTACTTTGTACTATATTGCTACCAGGTGATCAGTATAAAACGCAACCCTGCTGTTCAAAGCACTGAGAGAAAAGTGAAAGTGTTGCAACACTGCTTCTGGGACAGCTCCTTCGACTGCATTTCAGCGACACTCCAATCACCACCACCCTTTTCGTTTCACTCACCCCCTTCCTATGATGTGGGTCATACTTGGTATATGATATTTATAATGATTTATTTTACTAATTAATTGTTGATGAATTGAACTTGGCAAGTCCTTTGCTAATAGCCTTTTATATCACTTACTCATTTGTGAAGGCCCATATTAACTCGTATATTTGAAACGTGTTACCAGGGGAGCTGGAGGAAGTTTCGTGTATGTCAAGGAAACCGTGGACGAAAAAAGTTTGAAACCCCATGCATTAGAGGATTTTGATTGATCATCCACCCCATCCCCACAAGCCAATGATACATATTTACAAATGGTTTTTACCGATTTCATATAGAAAAGAAAGCCATTCAGTGTGCAATTAAATACTTTTTAAATAACTAAAAATAATCAAAAATAAATTTTTACTTTAGCGTAAATGAAATATTCTTTCCCCCGTCCCTCCTACAATAGCCTCGTACCCTCCCAGAAAAATTCCGATTGTGCCTCCGTTATAAATGAATAAAAGCAAAAAGAATAAATTATATAAGCCATTCACTTCCCATTAATTTCTGAATCGTTCACAAGACAATTTCTTTTTTCCCCTCAACGCTACAAAATAAGCGACAAGTTATTGGCAACAATTGCAGTTTCTACCAATATGTAATGGTGTTAGTGTTTTTTAATTGTTTGATTACTATGTTGCTTAAATTAGTAATTGTAAAACCTCTATTGATTATTCATTACAGATTGACAAACCTTCGCAAGATGGTTTATGTAGTAAAGTAGGTAATGTAACAAACTTATGAGTTGTATGGATTTTTTAAATAAATTTTTCAAAGAAATTCAAAATGAAACATTAATCAATCTGTGAGTGAACGTCGTCTGGGGGCATGGAATTTCATTTCTGTTTTTCGGAATTTGCTACCTTTTTATGTAAATTGGCGTCAAATCTCCACAAATCTGCAGAATATGAATGATTTATATTCATCTGATGGAGAAGAGCAGAACCACCGATTAATTGATTTTCGTTATTTATTGTCAGTTTTTGTTACTTTAATTTATTGCCACCTCTGTCATCTAGTGTCACTTTCCGTGTATCGAAATGACTGTTTCTATACAAACGTGTCGTTGATACTACACTTCTGTGTAACAGCTTTGGATGTTGAGTTTTAAGTTATTTGGTTTATTGACTTTAATGTATTCAACGTATTGTTTGTAATGTAGAAAATATTTGCTGCTAAAACTATGGATTAACAAATGCAAAGGTAATAAAAACCACAAATATCAGTGATGATATATCTCAGTTTCATCTACACATTGTCCAGAAATTTCCAGAGATAAGGATTGGTTTTGTTATGGTTTTTTATTAATAGTAATTTGTTTCGAACTGAGTCAAAAACAATTTTCTGATTTCATCAATCTAGGCATCACCAGGAATTATTTTTCCCTCTTAATATACCACGTCATATAAAACAACATACACTTTTTTCGTCTACCTTTGATAAACATTAATCCAGTTCTCTGATATTTATATAAGACTTATCTCATAGTTAGGAAGGGTATATATTGTCACGTATGCTAAAAAATATATTTAAAACAACAGAAAATGGAGGAAAATATATAACAAATAAATGAATGTTGTTCGTTAATATTATAATTCCTATGAAAGTTATTTGACTTTCATTGTCATCTGACGTACAATGCTAAGTGTCACGGTTATCGTTAATATAAAAGTAAATGAGAAAAATTAAGAATCATTTGTCATTTTTAATCCAATGTAAAAAGTCGCGTCTGATTTCTAAGTTTGAAAGACATATGACTGATCAGAAGTTATCCTTTAACTGTACCAATCTTAGTAAGAAATGTTTAAAATATGTTAAATCATACCAATTCAAGACCCTTAACTTGTGTATATCTGAAAAATTTGCCCCAAAACATTATCATTTTTAATCCAATGTAAAAAGTATGTGAAGAAAAATTAAGAGTATGAAGATGTTTGTGGGTTAATAAGCGTCATTACTTTCGATATTTCCCGACGCCGCTACCAAGCAGTGGTCGTAACGTACCATCTCCACTCGTTCGGTAGAAATACCAACTATATGGTGGCAGCCTTGGCCCCACCCCTGGCCTTCAGAGTTTGCAGCATCCAGCTGGCGTTTATTTTCTCTTGCAGCTATATTCGTCTCCCCAAGCCCTACACTTGGCGGTCATTCCTCCCTCATCACGGCCGCTTATTGAATTGTGCTTTCCCTCCCTCTCTATCTCTTTGTTTCCACTGAATTGCCCTCATCCGTTCGTCTTTCTTTTCCTTCAGCTCACATTTTCGCTCTAAACTTTCCGCTTAAAGCCTGGGTGTACGCACGCATGCTTACTAACCACGAGGTATTTTGTTACAAATATTGGTTCATTATGTGTTACACCACTACGCAACGCTAATTAGGGTGGTGCGTGTTAATAAACTAACTTGCTGACAATAATTGTGATTGTAGTGGCAGCTTGATAACTCCGACCGCTAACGTAATTGAAATATTCGTCCGCTAGGAGGAGTTTTTGTTGTGTAAATCGGAGAACAGAGACTGTAGGCACACAGCATGCATAGCAGGCAGGGCGGTCTTTAAAGTATTATGCATTTCCAAACAAGAAGAATATTTGTTAAGGTTTCATTTGTTAATCGTATCTTTGTTGTTTATGTAGTGGTCTAAATATGTAGCTTTTCTACACAATTTCCTAGTCCATTTTTAGTTAATTATGTACGAAAATACTGATGCATTGGTAAGTTATCGTTGGCTTTATACCTACAGAAATACAACAAATCATCGAAAAAAGAAAAGATTTTAATTTAGAGACTCACTTAGCCTTCATTGACTACGTCAAAGCTTTCGATAGAGTCCTAAGAAACAAATCATGGAATATCAAGTTTAAAAGAGGCTATCCAATACATTTCACACAGACAATCCGACAAGTATATGAAAACAATAAAGCAATCGTTGACATTGGAGGAAAATGTTCGAAAGAAACTTTTAATAATCAAGCAGTACGACAAGGTTGCAGATTATCACCGACATTATTTAATATTTAGCTCGATGAAATGATACGCGAATGGCAAGTTAATGTTCCACAAGGCATCATACTCTCAAATAATATCTCAGTTAACACCTTGCTGTTCACAGATGATCAGATAATTCTACAAGAGGCAGAAGATGATTTGTGGAAATCAGTACACTCCTTCCAAAGAATCGGATATGAATATAATATGAAAATATCTGTACCAAAAACTAAAACTATGGCATTTCATGGGAAATATTCTGTCAAAACTAAGACCGTCGTGGATGGACACTTTCTGGAACAAGTAAAACTATTTAATTACTTACGTTGCAATATTTCTTATGAGTGGGATGAATATATAGAAAATAAATTACATAAATTTCAAAGAATTTGTGCATGAGTTAAAAAACACCTCGAAAATTAAACAAGGAAAGAAAATCAAATAAAATTCTATAAGATAATGGTAGCCAGCACTTCGCAATGGCTCAGAATCATGGGTTGCTCGTAAGAATGATATGTTAAGACTACAGGCAGCTGAGTTGAGCTTTCTGAGATCTGTCAAAGGCTGCACTAGACTCGATAGAATAAGAAATACTGACAAACGAAAAGCACTCAATATCTTCCCGCCAACCATTCGTATAGAAGAAAATAAAGGAAAGGGAAATAACACTTAGAAAGAATGACCGATGGAATATCGCCAAGAGAAGTAATGAAATACAGACTCCGAGGAAGAAGGGATCCCGGTCGCCCAATAAGAAGATGGAATGAAAGGCCGAAACAGGCATCGCCCTAATCCCTGAAGGTATAATAATAATAATAATAATAATAATAATAATAATAATAATAATAATAATAATAATAATAATAATAGTAAGAAGAAGAAGAAGAACTTTAGAAGGTAAATTGTCTCATTTTTATTGTATATCAGTTTCTAGAGGAATTTTTTTCGTAGTACTTGGTTTGACATTCACAATTAGCAGATCAGATTATGTTGATCAAAGCAGTGAAACTGCCTTATTTGAATGAAGGTAAATATGGCTGATAAAAATATAGTATTTTTTCTGTGAATGACATTGTTTATAAATTAGAAGTCTTATACTAAACAATATGATAATGAAACTTTGTTTCGTATGCGGGTTTAAATTAATATTTTTACCGTTAGGTAAAAATATTTTCATGTACTGAACTAATTTTTTAAGAGACTCAAAATTATTTTTCATACAGCAATGAACCGCATATATTTCATATATCGCCTTTCACCTTTAATAGAGCATTGTTCAACCTTTTGCCTGGGGATATCTTAAACTTGCATGCCAATATCAACATTAGCTTTTGTCTAATAACAAATCTTTTTTATTCTATCGTAGAAATTCTTAATTTCCAACAGCAAAATTTTCACACAACAATTATTTAATACTGTTATTGTCGCAACAATTATTTAGGAACAAACAAACCCATTCAGCGCTGTTTTCGTTACCTGTTAAACCAAGATTTGATGTCTTGGTTGTCACTTTTTAGATAAAATTCCAGACACACAATTCTTTTATTTATTTACATGCACGCGCTTGGATTTTAAATTATTAGACCAGTTTAACCTCTTTCGTTTCTCAATACAAACACGGCCATTCCGTGAACTGTGCTAAGTCTCCGTGGCGATTCCCGTGCTCTATTTTTCTCGCTTCCCCAGGACATGATTTATGTTTGCGCCCTCTCCCGCGAGGAAGTTTGTTCGCACATCGCCCAGAGGACCAACCCTCCGCCTCCCCCCTCCCCACACACTCCCAGGCGGCGCGGCGAAGCCCGGGCGGGCAGGGCGTCGGGAGCCGTTTCCCCAAATCGTGCTTGTTCCTTATGGAAGCTGTACTAAAACAATATATTTCACATCTGCCACAACGGGGTTAAGGCAGGGCAGTAAACCGACTCCCGTGAACGGTTCTCAAATTCGAGCCTCTCGCCCCCCCCCCCACCGTGTGGCGGTGGTCGCGGATAAAATACGCGTTTTTACGAGTGCCGTGGCAGTCTCGGGTTTCGGGGGTGGGGGTGGGGGCAGGGGCGAGGGTGGGGGCGGGGGCGGGGGCGGGGGCGCCCGCTAGCTCCTGCCGCGGCGTCCTCCGCCGGCACCCGGGCTGAGTTACGAGACGCCCATGTTTCAGGGCGGTGGTAAATTTCTCGCGATCTCCAGAACATGACGGTTGCGTGTGGGGTTGCTGCGTGGCGATGTCGTATAATGAGACTCGGCTCTTTATAAGCGGGGAAACTGAGGTCGGGAAGAGTTATCGACATTACCACGAAATATATATTGCTTTTCTTAAATTTCTAATTTTGATCGTTCTAGAATTTCCGGAAATAATTAATATTGTCACCATCTTAAATTTACTAATATTTAATATGCTGAAAATAATATTTTTCTTAAGGAAAATATAAATAAATTCAGAGAATCTGTTTATTATTGTTCTTTTATGAATAGTAAACAGACTATTTTACGAAAAATGAATATGGTTTTTGTTAGTTAAAATATCTCTTATTCTCATAGTAATATCTAGAATGTTAGCAGTAATGTTTAGAATTTTGAACAGCAGATCTCTCTCTTGCATTCTAAAAGAATCATTACACTACGAAGATTTTAATGATTTCTAAAAACATTCTTCCCACATTCGAACAAAATCGAATAATGTGTTTCGTTCTAACTCCGTAACAAATTTACGAACACACAAAATTCGTAACGGTGGTGTTGATACATGTTCTCGCTTCGCACAGTCAGTTTATTAAATAATGCTATTCTGCTATATGTAATTCGCAGTATGTGACAAGTTCACAGCACAGCCGGATCCAGGAGGGGACCATACCCCCCCCCAGATCTAGAGTTTTTGTTTACCTTCCTTTATTTGACAAAATCGATTCAAATATTTATGTTCAAATTATGTAATTATTTAAACAATAATAGTGTATAGTATCTACAGTACATAAATAATTTACAATATAATAACAAATGTATTTATTATTTAACAGAAATCTGCGCTGCCCCTTCCCCAAATGATCGGCTGGATCCACCCGTGTTTCACGGCGACATGAATTTATTTTGTACCTTTGTATGAGTTTCTGAATTTCGCTATCAGATGTACGTAGAAAAATTCAAAAGAGTGACATAAGCTGAAGAAAAAACAAAATGGTGGCGTCGTACCAAACTACACGCAGCAATATTTGTTTAAACTTCCTCCTTCGCCAACTCTGCCGCATTGTCGGTGGCGCCAAGTCATTTCACGCCAGTTAAAACCAGCGACAGACTAGAGGGCGTGTCGCAACGTCGTTTTGCAACCAGTGCGTGGGCGGGAGTGCCAACGTGTACAGATGCTTCACCCGGACATCTGTCCCGAGCACGTCAGCGACCCCGGCCATTTCTAGCCCCGCTTCGAACCCAAAAGAAAGAAAGAAAGAAAAATAAAAAAAAGCAGCAGCACACTTCGGCTTCCTCTTTTACTGGCGAGCCCATTTCGAAGCTCTCGCCGATACTGCCAATACGCCCAAGTCTATTTGGAACGGCTCCCCGAAGCGCTCATAATACGAGCGAAGGGCTTCGATAGGCGAGGCTGCTGACGAAAACGGGCCGGCGCCACCGTGCAACCCCTCTCAAGATTTGCGTCGCAGACCGCGAAGGGAAGGACGCGCTCACTGTGGCCGTAAAAGTGTTTCTGGCAACGCTCGCCGTCTAGGAGAATTTAATATTTCATATAATACAAGTATATCGATAATGCATTCTTCACAGAAAAATTAAATTTACAATAGAGAATAGGCTGAATATAAAATAAATTTAGAAAAACCCTACTAAGATTTCCACTCTTAAAACGTCTTAAAAATTTCGTAACTGCTCCAAAACTTAACTTTAAGTTGTAGCTCCGATTTCTTGCTAAAAATTCGTTTGCTGTTCAAACTTCCACGTAAGCTTCTAAGAACGAAAGGTAGGAGATCTTTCAAACTTGATTAGTAAGTTGGGGGATGAAGTGGGTTTGAAGAATTTGCAGTTGGCTTAAATAGGTATTTATGAATTTCGCTAGTCCCTAACATATATGACTCTTTAAGGAAAAAAGTAATTGACGTTTAAGATGAATGCGTAGTGATGAAATATTTTAAAACATCCATTAAGCAAGCAGACCATTAAGCATTTTTGTCGCAGATCATTTGTCCTAAAACTAAGAAGCAGTGGTTCTCAACTATTGAATCAAAAATTAAAAGTAAATACACGTTCGTATCGTACTCTCTACGACTCAGAACATCCATGAACTCCGTTGAGTTGTAAATTTTCCTACCGTGCACACATTTAGGTTCCATCTTACAAAGTTTTTTGGTCATCTCGTATTCTTTCGTCCACATTGATCTATAAAAGAGAAGTTTCTCACTGACCGACACCCTCTTGACGGAGGATCATAAAGTCTCTTGGAATCTTTGTTATGAACAGGGCACCGCACCTCACTATCACTCACGTACCACATTCATGACCACAGACGCTCGCATACACACGCTCTAGCGCGTGTAATGGTTCGTACTAATAGGCTCTTGGCATGTCTTAACGAACTCGCGCCGGCTCCCGCACTAACTGTGCATTTTCTTTGTCACAGCGGGGCCCATAAATTGTCTGAAGAATCGGCTGTGGCCCGCGAGCAGTGACATTTGCGGGGAGGGGCGGGGCAGGGCGGGTCGGGGAGGGGCGGGGCTGGGAGGGGCGGGGCGGGGTGGGGTGAGATGGGATCGGGTGGGATGGGGCGGGTCGGCGCGGGGCGGCGAAGGCGGAGAGCGGAGCGGGGCGTGGCGTGGCGGGGCGTGGCGGGGCGTGGCGGGATGTGGCAGGGGAAGTGAGGCGGGGCACTAGGCATTATGGCATTGGCAGTGGTGATTGTGCTAGAAGTGGTGCAACATTTGACCTTCAGCCCCCGGCATAGTTGACCTTCATTGCATTATTCTTATTTATACTTACGTAAAACAGCAGTGTGCTTTATGATTTTATAGAAGATATGAGAGAATACAACATGCAGCCAATTTGCAGCAATGCCTACAGTTGAAGAACCGTGTACTTTCGTGTTTTATTAATAATTTTCAAAATGAGGTAGCTTGTGCATCTTATGCACATCATCTAATTCTGCGGGTTACTAGGTCAGTTGGTCGGTTTTTAATTTTTTATTGTTTAGTGGGACGTCCTATCTGAAAAATCTGTTCGGCATCATAACCTTAAACCGTAAGTAAAAATGTAATAAGCAGGATTTTACTTTGCTCCAATAGCTAAAAATGTACAGTACAATCTTGAGGACCAGAAAGTTGTTATACATTATTATTATTATTATTATTATTATTATTATTATTATTATTATTATTATTATTATCATTACCGTCATCATTATAATTGGCATACAATTATCAATTATTGTCATCACAAGCACGACAATAAATGCTGAGATGCAGGTGTCAACGCATTTTCTAAGATATTCTGTTTAGTACTCGTATGACATCTGTAAATTATCTTAGAATTACAATCATCATTATTATAAGATTTGTACCCATTCCATTACAGCTGTTCTTCTACCAGGAATAACCATATGCTCTGTCCCCAGTGTTCGGATTGTTATCGTTGATTTATGTGTTAGATGGGGCTGTGTGCTGGGAGTCGAGACACATTCCGTGCCTCGCTATGACAAATGTACTTCTGTCCAGAATAGCACTGCACTACACTGCATTATTCCGCCCAGTCAGTACAGTTATGCCTCACACTATATTAGCAATGTACACGCGTCTATATATACGTGCTACCTCAACAGCCTATTTCATTGTTTAGATCAATAGTCGCTCTTAATGAAAATAATTTGGAAGGAGCCTGGACAGTTGGACAATTTAAATCATAATAAACTACAACTAATATACTTTTTTGGGTTTTGCAATTATGCAAAAAAATTTGCAATTTTTGCAATTATGATGTATCACATTTCTAAATGTCTAATATAATGCCGGGTATAATAAAATGGTGGATATCGCCTACTTTTTTTTCTGATGAGCGATAAAACTAATATTACTTTTTTACAATCATTTTTAAGAAGTAAAGAAATTAATAATTATTTATCCTAGCTGAATGCTAATAAAATTAGATTTGTATTTTTTGGCGATGTGATTATAGTATAATTGTTAGTATTATACGAATTTTATCGAATTCCCTTCTGAATAATTTCATTGGCATTTCAACTGCTATTTTTGCATCCACTCTTAATCACGATAATTTATGACGAACAAAGTTTTTCGCATTACTTAATCGCACTTCTTTGAGTTTTTCGTTGCCTGCATTTTTTACGTCACAAGTAGGTGCTATGACAATACTTTCTCTCTCATTTTATTTTTAACCATTACAAACTATAATAATACAAGTCGAAGCCTCACGAATTTTGCATTTCCGCATTTGAACTGAAGAACCGGTACATGTTTCATCCCTGGACTAACATTGTAACCCTGTGAGTGCTCCCAAACAGAAAAATATTTTTGCTCGAATTAGGATTTTAAGTTGAGAAGGTATGTTTTTGGGGTCTGTGTTCTATTTATTCGGCCACCGTATAGTTCAGAAGCCCAGACGATCCATAAATATACATGTAATGATTTAAGTTAATTTTTAATTAGAATAGTACTTGCGCCAAATAATTGTGCATATTGTACAGTATCCTTACAAAAAAATTAAAGAAAATTTTTCGAGTCTTTTTTGAGAAAATTGTGTTTACGAACACTTAGTCAGTTAATAGAAACTAGGTCAAAATTTAACAAAATATTAGACAAAAACTACTTCTTTTTGAAAAAATGTAACAGACATTATTCAAATATCTTATTTTTCAGAATAAATCTTAACCAGAAAAATCTCTAGCTTCAATAATGTAGTAACAGGTTAGGATCCAAAAAATTGGAAGTACAGGTGGAAATTAGAATACACGTAGCATACAAAAACAATAAAAACAGAAAGTAAAAGTATGTTGAGCGCCTTTTCCAAGTAAGTACACAATTGAAGTTCTTAAGTACAGGATTGAAGCCTTTTCTTTAAAGCTAGAAAAATCTTGCTGGTGCAAAACTTTAGATAAAATTGGAACGATAAAGTCGGATGCAATTTCAGAATTTCTTGCGTTAATTGTATTATTCTCCTACAATTGACAAGTATCATCAGCAGGAATCACGAACAAAGATTCATGTGTATATATTATTCATCAAAGTATTCATGTGCTTACCTTTTAGTCAATGACTTTCTTCGACCCAGCTAATTGGCTGCTGTCGAAAATCAGTTCCTAGCTAAGACTAGAATCTACGACGTACAGTTTATGGCTGTGTTGAGTGTTTGATATTGTTTTTAACACTGCGATACAGCCTGTATTTAAAAAACGCTGTTTATAACAAACCCGCTGGTTTCAGAATCTTTTACGGATTTAGAATTCTCAACCTCATTCATACTTGATACAACGTCAACATCTTGATATTCGAATTGCGTGTCAAAGTCACCGAAAACAACCTCTTGACGCTGGAGCGTAAATTCTCGTGGGGTGCGGTATTTCCGACGTGGTGCTCAAGAGGTACACGCGCCGTGCCTGATGTGGTTCACCGGGAGCTGGTGCCCAGCCTTCGGTGAGCGTCCCCAAGCGAGTGCCAAGTGGGGGTGCAGCTACCGCTGCCTCGACATGGGAATCTACTGCCGTCCGCGGAGGCCAAGGCTCGTATTTTATCCGCCGAGCATTGTCTCGGGAACGCACATGGACAGCTCAAGTGCGTGGCGTTACGCCCAATAAAACAAGGAATGAAGGCCGAATTCGTGTATACGTTCGTTTCCTAACGGTCCTCGAATGCGGAGTTAACGTGTCTTCCCGCTCGTAAGGAACGGAAATTTTCTTATTGGTTTAGTGGTGAGTTGTAGTTGACATATACATAATTGAAATGATTGAAGGCGTTGTCATTGTCAACAATACTATTTATTTCACAAATAGCAGCTTTCGATGGCTTAGCCATCGTCATCAGTTTCCTGCTGTCTGGAAGTCACAAAAACGACTACAGTCTTCCAGACAGCAGAAAACTGATGATGATGGCTAAAACCATCGAAAGCTGCTCTTATTGAAATAAATAGTATTGTTGATAATGACAACGCCTTCAATCATTTCAAGAAATTTGCTTATTGATCGATGTTTGGATGTAATGTTGAAAAAAAAAGTATCGACTGTGCTCGAAAATATTTATTGTTAGTTTGGTAGTCTGAAGTATATTTCATCTTTCAGCTGCAATATTGCTTCGTAATTAATTTTAGTGGTATGTGCAAATGAACTATCGATCTCATTCTAATCTATTCTATTCCAGGCACATTGTTTTAATTAGTAGTACATTAGCTGGAATAATTTATAATTATCTTTAGTTATATTTTCCTACAATTTTATTTGTTGGCTTTTTAATATATATTTGTTCATTGGAACATTTCATTTTCTATTAAATTTGTGATCAACACAGTTTTAATTGATGTAAAATTATTTATAATATTTTTTGAGTTAATTAATACTTTTATTTTTGTAAAACGATTTGATTAAAATTTAATGTATCGCTTCCTCTTCTATTTTTTGATATTCCGTGGTTCCATTACACTCGTAGAATTTCATTATTTGATTCGAATGGCAGTATTTAAATGACACATGACAGCAAATTTATTATTGAATTATTATGACAGAATGTGTGTATAAATATTTCGGCTGACAATCGCTGAAATCTGTGCTAAGTTCAATGCCAGTTCAGAAAAGGAGACTGTTCATTGGGGTGGACCACGGGAGGACAATGAACCAGCTTAAATCTCCCGACCTGACATAAATTTAAAGTCTATAACCTCTCTACCCCATTATCCACAAGGCAAAAAAATTGTCAGAGGTTTGCTTCGAAGGGGACTGAATTGGTGGCAAGCAGTAATAGTTTCGGGATTTTCACGGCTTGGTTACTTTCTTGAGTAGGGGACATAAGGTTTCTTTAAAATATAGTAAATTCTGATAACTTTGTCCTCCCCAAGGTTTGTCTTTGGTTCATTAAACCATACTCACTTGGGTATTGAACACATCCGATAAAGCAATCCATGTATCATGGTATCTTTTTGGGGAGATAGAATGGTCAGCTTCTGTACTATATATTGAGACTGTCAATTCTGTAGTGAGACTGTCTATTCTACAAGACTTTTGGAAGGGGAAAGTATAAAGAGAATAACGAACTCTTCATAAATACTTTTTAATTGTTTCAGTTTCATCAGCAAATTCCAAATCAGACAGGTATTAGGTCAGGAGAGGAAAGAAAACTAAATGATGAACTCAAAATAAGGTGCCATAAATGGCTAGAAACATCCAATCACGTTCAGCTTAAAGTAAAAATATCGTTGCTGTGCCATTTCCGAATAGGTACTACTTTTCTTACCGAAATCAATTGTAACCAACCGGTAATTATGTTTGCAGCAAGAATTTTATTAAAGCAGGTGTATTTCATTTGTAATATTTACACATCTACGTAATGTTTTTTTCATTACAAATTATGCGTTTTCATTGCTTAATTCATTTGAAGAGATACTATATAAAATATGCAATTTCTTACAAGAAATCATCCTGAAATTCAAAGTAGTATATTGGTATACAGCTTTTTCGTCTGTTCTTCCTTTAATTCCCCCCTCGTTGGTCTGGAAGCCTTGGATCAAAGTTTAACAGGGTTTTTCAGTGTACATTGGCCTTCGTATGACTTAGCGGGACCGAATTCCGCCAGTATACAAAATTAACGGCTGTAATAATATTTTATATCCGGCTATTTGCGCTATCAAAATATTTATTCGCAATGCACCTACAAAAATAAACGCTCGGCTGCCTCATAATACAGTACGTCTTCCAGTAATAATAGCTAGATTACACTTCGTTTATGTACAGGATGTGTGTGCTATGTTTCATGTTTCGCGTCCAGGATTAAGATAAAACACGAGCTCTCGCGAAACGGCGAGGTACGTTCTTTTTTATTTTTCGTATTTATGGCTGACAGGGATCCTGATTTACGCCTTTATAACTCACCTGGAACGATGTAAAGACGAAAAATTGTACCACGGTTTCGGTGAAAATCTTTTTTAAGAACGTTAATGAGTGAGTTTAAGTGCTATGGGCACAGAGTCAATATTTGGCTGCATAGAAGGTGCGGAGAACTAGTATCGGCGAGGAAGTCTCCGGCGTTCTTTCTAGAGAGAAAAACGGAGGGCAGAAAGTTGTTGAAGAGATCGGGCAGCTTCTTGTTCTCCCCCACTTCGCATATCTCCCCAAATCGAGTAGCATTTCCCTTGCAAATACGTCTTTCATTTGATAAGACGCTCCCAGCTCACCGGCGCTCTACTTTTTCTTTAAAAGCAAAATCCAGAAACGGAAAAACCCAGACTAGCAAGACGGTCCCAACTTGGACCAATACTTCTCAATTAGCAGAGCTTTCTACCTCTTGAGACGGGGACTTCATCTGCGGCGCTCTCTGGCGGCGCTTCAACGGCCCGCTCGCCAGCGCAAGCGTTGCGAGTTTATAATTCGGCCGGGCCTTCCTTCCCGGGCGGCGTGACACACTGCTTCGCATTACGGAGGTGGTGCTAGCCACCCGTCACGGCGCACGACGCTGCGGGGCGCGCCGCTGAAAAGAGGGCGAGCATCCGCGGCTGGCGCGGCGCCCGCCCCGCCCCCCTGCCGCCCCGCCCCCGCGCGCAGCTCCCTGTTGCGGGGGCGGGGGCGCGACTTTACGTCCGCTGCCGCGGCTGTCGTCAGCGCGGCCGCAGGCAGGCGCGCCTCCTCGCCAACCTCTGCTGGCTTCCTTCTTTCATTCGCCACCGCTTCCCGTCTTTTATTTCTTTTCAGTTAATGCCTTAGTTTACGTGGCGAGACTCGGGCCATCTGGCTCGTTCTTCCGTCTAACCACGCAAATTTCGCTACGTTCCTTTCACCACCTAGCGGAGAAAGGAGGTATTATCTTGGGCGACGAAACAGGCGGAACTCAAGTTTGCTCAGAGGCTTCTTTTAGGCTTGAGGATCTTTCACATGCAGTAAATCGACTACATGGGACAGCCGGCTTTACTTCCCCTCCGAAGGAAGGCGTACGAAGGATTTTTTCACCCTTAAAAATCCACGGCTTCCATCGGGTTTGAATACGCAAACTCGAGTACAACAGTCCGGTACGCTGATCTTTATACCATCCGAATCTTTTTCTCCTCCTCCTTCGTCTCATCTGCCTTTCTCTATCCGCTTCATCAGCTCCTTTATGACTCTTTGTAACTTTCAATCTCTCTGTTTTTTTAGCTTTTATGGAAGAAAACAATTCATGGGGAAATGGGGAAAAACAATTCATTTTATTACAGAACACACCCATGCAGGTATTGAAAATGAACATAAGTGACTGTTCAGCATACTGCATGTTTCTTCAGTCTAGCCTTTTCCGTGCGATGCCATGTTGAATAGGAAATCCAACGCGAGGGTATAAAATAAAGTAGAAGGGCCGCGTAGCCTTTCTTTCTTTCACAGGCTTGTGGCCGCTGTCATGCTCAGCGACGTCAAGCGCCCGTTCTCTTCCCGCATCCCCCGCCACTCCTCGCCAACCCCGACCCCGTCGCCCCGTCGCCCCGCCGCCCCGCCCCCCGCCCCGGCGCCCCCGACCCCGCCGCTCCCGTCGCCCCCACCGCCCCCGCCGCCCCCGCCGCCCCCGCCGCCCCCGCCGCCCCCGCCGTCCCCGCCGTCCCCGCCGTCCCCGCCGTCCCCGCCGTCCCCGCCGTCCCCGCCGTCCCCGCCGTCCCCGCCGTCCCCGCCGTCCCCGCCGTCCCCGCCGTCCCCGCCGTCCCCGCCACTCCCGTCGCCCCGCCGTCGTCCCCGTCGCCCCGCCCGCCCACGCGTGCTCTTGTTTCAGTCCCTCTGCGCCGCCACCGCCGCCGCCGCAGCAGCAGCAACAGTAGCAGCACGCGCTTCCGCGGTTTTAACGCTGCCCGCACACACACGTGCCCCTTCCCGGCCCATCCGCCCACGCTCGTGCGCGCGCGTGCCGTCACGCGTGTTGCCGCCGCTCTCAAACCCGCCCCCCCACACACACACACAGGGTCAAAGCGAGCGGCGAGGAGCGCGTTGGTAAGATACAAAGAAATAAGGAAGAATGAGAAGGTAAAATTCGCTACTTCACAGTTCTCTACCTGATTCACTCCCAAAAGGGCTCGAGAGCTGTAAATAAGTCTGTGGGAAATACACAAAAGAGATAACATATAGGCACGAGCATCCTCCTTCTTCTAAGTGCATTCACTAACTTCTCTTACTCTTAGTTCTTAATAATAGTATTAAACTGTAATACACGTACACTCGCCGTCACAAAAACTAAGCATGTCCAAATTTTAAATCCCAACTATGTGCCCATACTGGCGGAGTGTAGCGAATAGCCTTTCCTGGTTTTATCTTTATCTAGACTATTAATCTTTAAGTCAGTTATATTACAAACAATGTCTTACGTATGCCCCGTATGGGGTGGTGCTGCATCAACCACCATCAACAAACTTAGTGTTCTCGAAAATAAGTATCTGAGAATAACTCTCAACGCGCCATGGTTCATCCCCAAGCATCAAATACGGCGGGAACTAGATATACCAGAATTTGAGGAGATATTAAAAAATCTTGCCAGCAATTTCTTCAACCACCTACCAAATGCTCCATGTACTGCAATATTCAACCCAGGAAGAAACAATAGCAGTCCGCAAATTATATCAAGATTCCCGAAAGATGAAATTAAACCTCTTTAACTTCGCTTCCCCCTCGTACCTTTCCACCAATATACCATCCTTTAATCTCAGAACAAAATTCAAAAAACTTCAGTAAAGTTCAAAAACCCACTGCGACTTAAGGATGGCCACATCCTAAAAAGCCATACAAGATTATGTATCTCAAAACCCTCGAAAGACATAATTGTCGAACGAGAAGTAATAACTTTTTAAAAAAATCTTTATCTAGCTGATGAGTTAGATTTCCACAAATCTCCCGTTTCTGGAGAGTTTAAGGAGAAGGATAGGAATCTAGTTGTGAATGATTCGAATACGACTCTGTAGAGATCATCTAAAATGTTTAAAGCGTCTGACGTGGGAGGCATGCTCGCACCGACTCTATGTGACATTGAAATGATGCCAGTCCAAATTAGAGGAATTTTAAAAAAGAAAATAAAACACATTGGAGAAACTAGATAAAATTATACCATTTTCCAAAGAGAATACCGTACTTTATGATACAAAATGTTCAGCATACACAGTAAAAGTAGTGCATTTGTTAAAAGTAACTTATATTTTGCACGTTAAGAACACTTTACGAAGGTAGATGTTTACGTCATCTCAACCGAACCCCTGCCTTTACTTTTCGCTACTTTGGCCTTGCGTTTGTAGGTTTCGCGTCCGTCGCCACCGCCGCCGCCCCTACCGCCCGCGAGCGCCGCTGGGCGCGTGGCCGCCCCCGCCCCCGCCGCCCGCGAGCACCGCTGGGCGCGTGGCCTGCGGCCAGCGGCCCGCTGCGGGAATGCTCCGCGTTTACAAACACCAGGGAAACAAACCTCTGCTCTGCTGTGGTGGACAGGCGAAAACGCGCTCCCTCTCGGAGCTTCTTCTAGATCGTGCGAGGTGAGGTGGAATTATTTTTTGAACCAACCATACCTTTTTCCTTCTTCTCCCTTCGGGATTTTCTTACTTTACGTAGGTAAATGATCAACGGTTTTGTGATGACCCCAATTATCGCGATTAGTATTCCCTTTCATTCTGACCGATTTTCAAAGGTAATTATCCATTTTCGGTGTACTCGTTACATTCACAATTTTACAATTAATTGGTGTCCTGTTTTTTTTAACTCTTTTACTTTTTTCCGGTTTCTCTGTCACTCATTTGCTAATACCATCCACTTACGAAGTAAAGAATTGGTTGATAATAATATAATATTACTATTATTGATTTCATTATTAATATTATTTAGTTTTATCGTGCAAATAAACGTACTGACATAATTCCAGAAGTGCAAGAACATGACGTCAAATTTACTAGAATGTTTGGAACTGAATTATGAATTTGAAATTCTAGAGCGACCTAAATATCTTCACGTCCTTGTAGATAACTTTTCGTTATTTGATATATTTGTCAAAACGGAATTTCAGTTAAAGGGAGAATTTGAAATACATTTAAAGAATATTCTGTACTATTTTACTTTTTCAGTCAATAACAAATAGTATTTAAATATTCAGAATTGAATGCATTTTATGCAGACTAAAAGACGAACAAACGAGAAATGTTTGAACATTTCAGCATCAGTCCTGTTTCGATAGATTTTTACAAGCCTATTTTTGCTTTCTTGAAGTCATTATCGACATGCTTCTTTTGTAAGTTCAGACTATTTATTACTCCAATATGTAAGTATATTAAACATGAGTCAATAATGACCTTGTTAGTGGGAAGTTTCCATTATACAGGGCTTAAATTTTCCTTCATGGACACTTTTATCCCTCGATACAATATAACGAATACATTCATATTCAGACATCTCTCTGCTTTCAAATTAATTACTTCTAATGACAAAAACTGGCTTGATGGACACGATGAGTTGCATGTTTCACATTGACAAGTGTGGTTTCATGTGATGAGTTATTATCTACTGTCGTATAGTGAAAGATCTTTAGGGACTAATGCATTAAAAAAAAACAATTCAGAGAGTCCATCTCAGGTAGCACCAATGAACAAAATGGCATCCTGCGCTGTGCCGCGCCGCCTGTTCTCCTGAGTCGGAAGAAAGAACCGGCGGCATGCGGCGGGTGCGGGGGGTGGAAGCGAAGGAAGGGGGCGCAGCAATCTCGAGCGCACCTGGAACTAGGGATCGCTAGGATTAGGGGCGCGCTTAATTCTAAATTAAGTTCCCCGCGAAGCCAATCGAAATATGCCGCTCGATCCTGCTGGAGTCGCGCATCCGGCTGATAATTGCGACTTATTGGGGAGCGCAGGTCGAGCTACGTGGGGCGACTGCGAACGATTCACATACTGGGGACAGCTGCTCAGTCGGTCGATCGGCGGGGTCTTACGAGGCGTAGGCTCCACGGTTAAAGAGGCTGGCACTTTAATGTAGAGGTTCTCAGCCGACGGGCGATCACGAAATGAAAATAACACTACGAAGTTCATCTATATTATTGTGAGTTTTAAAACAGTGAAAAATTGGTATCATAATTTATGCAAAAATAAATATATACGACAAAACAACGCCTCAAATTAATGTACATGATGCAAATATCGTTAACGCCGCAACATTTCCTACCATCATAATTTATCTTAGTGTGGTAAATAAAAGTTATAAAATATATATTGTAGTATACTTAAATTATAGAATAATTGTGTTCTCACCTGACGTATACTATTTGAAATATTTAATAATTATTTTCATTGTTAATCCCAACTTTCGTGAGTTAAATAATTCGCATGGGTTGAAAAGATTTTGATTTTCCTCCTGAGGCTGAGGTGGAAAATGCTGAAAAACTCTGCTGAAAGATTTAATTCAGAATTTCTTTTCCTGATATTGTCGTGTCTTAAGAAGATGTCTTAAAAAGATGTCAATGTTTAAGAAAGGAAAGTTTTGATGTATTTTTTAATGTAGCAGAATCTATTTGTGAGTTCTCTTTAAGAATTTTGAGAAATGGAAATACTAAAATATAAACTAATAATAAATATAAATACTAATAATAAATGTAAAAAAAACTTTCTGTGTTATGAGGTTTCATATGTTTTGAGAAAAAAATATTTCTTTACTTAACGGTATCAATGTTCTGTAATGAAAAAAACGACTTAAATATTTCTAAATTTTATACTTGAAGATAATTTGAAAATTCGAATTCATAAAAAATTTCATCAATTCTTAAACAACGACAATATGGTCAATAAATAACCCCTTAGGAGAATAACAGAAGATATTTTTTCTGAGTCGCAGTTTGGAATAAAATACATTTGATACGGGACAATTGAGAAGCAAACATTGAGAAGCAAACAAACAAAGGTGACATGTCCATTTGGCAAAAATTGAGTTTTTCTGTTGTTTTTAGCTACAATTTTATTTGTAGAAAAAAAGTGAGATGTTTTACAATACATTAAATAGAAATCTATTTGTCGAGTTAAAGACGGTGTTGGAAAATGTAAAATTAGTGCTATATTTTTCATTTTTATTGCAAAAATGTGAAGTGGATATGTCACGTATTGAATGTTAGCTCCTCAATTGCATTATTCTTATTTGTGTTATGTCTATCATTTTCCGCGAGTCTTGGAGAATCTTTCCCCTCGTCCTCTGTTCCGAAGCACACAGGGGCAGAGCAGCGACACCGCGAGCGCAGTGCCAGGGAAAAAGAGTTTATCACCTGCTCTATCAGTCGCAGCCGACAGCGGAGGAACAATTACCGGATCCCGCGGAGCGTTCTGGATGGCCTCCAAATCATTTTACGGGCTGTCATCGCTCGCATTAAAAACTCGCGTTCCAGGCCGAAGCGACCGCGAGCTATTTGAGGCGCGCGCGCCCACGCCCTGAGCCGTAGAGGGGGAGGGGCGGGGGCGGTGGGGTGGAGCGGAGCGGGGCGGGGAGGGGAGGGGCGGGGCGGGGAGGTTCGGGAGGAGCGGGGAGGGGCGGGGCGGGGAGACCAGAGCGGGCCGGAGCGGAGTGGAGCGGGGCGGGGCGGGGAGAAGTGAGGCGGGGCGGGGCGGGGCGAGGCAGGGCGGGAGATGGGGTGTTGGCGCCTAGAGACCCTCCGTCCATGATGTAGTGCTGCCATGGCGCCACGTAGACGCCGTGACTCTCTCAAGGAGAGGAAGGTCTGCATCCTTCGTGTTCTCCTCGTAATATGATACTTCTTTTTGAAGTAGCCCAGAAGATTGTGGAAGTGTTATGCTACAATTTAATATTTTCATGCTCATTTATCTTTTTAATTTTTGTGCATTTTTGTTGTTATTTTGTAGTATTTGAGTTTACTTTTTTTTTGTAAAAGTGTACAGACCACGGCATCTTTCTGAAAGCTTATTTAAATGTTTGGTTTTGTTACCTCTAATAAGCACCATTAAAATATATTTATAATGGCAATATTTATCTATCTATTGATTGATTATATAGTCTTTATTGTTTAAATATATTTAATTTATTTTTTCCTTCGGTATTTAAGTTTTCAAAAATGTCCACAGCATTGGCCACGCTTTCGTCCACTTCTGACACGTGCATAGAGGAAAATATATTGAAGTGCAAATCGTCGCTTCAGTAATTCTTCTGAATGGGCCTTTTGTATAATTTCGTTTTTCTATCTTCAACGTTGCTCTCATAGTGCCTGCGTTTGGCTACCGATCACCTGAAAGAATTTTCTAAGATGACTGCACGCAAATTTGAAGTGAAATCTTTGTCAGATTTCTGTATTTAAAATCTGTTGATTACAAGTTCTGAAAATGTTTAGATCAATTAGGCGAGTAATTGACGTATGAAAATTATACAATTTTTGCTGTAATCATATCCACAATTTGATATTTTTTGTATTCATAATTTATTAGCTATCTAAATCAGCCACATCCATTATAGCGCAGAAAGTATTTGTCAAATATCCAATCTATCTGCCGAAGTAAATGTGCTACACACGTGATTAATTTGTATTTTCTGCGTTATGAAAGGAATAAATAAATATTTCTGATGGAAAATATATTGAAATATTTGTCGGGTGTGATATTTTAAAGTAACATGACAAATAATCAATTTGCAGCTTTTATGGCATTTATGTACATTAGTCGTAAATTTAAACATTTCAATGGAGAGGAACCTTGGATGTTGTTTGTGCTTTTTTGCTCTGGCATGTTTTATTGTTTCATTGAAATCAATAAATTGTATTCATCAAATTATAGTCATAAAATTAACACAAAAACTAGAAACCTTTGAAACTAAAAACTTCTAAAATGTATGAATAGCAAAATCGGTAATTGCAAGTAAATTTTTGTGCTCGGAAAGATAAACTGAAGAAAGAGAACGATGTTGTTACAAAAGAATTCCAATATTCAACCGAATCACGAACGGTTCTTTTTAGTTGGTAAATATTATTTAGCAAAACCACATAGAATATTTTGAAGAGTCAATTCAAACATAGTAAGAAGTACACAAAATGGTTGATAATAAAAGACTGAAGTAATCCCATTTCATTGTTTGGTATGCATTTACACAACAGTTACATTTCTTACAAATTAAATGTTGTAGGGCAAGTTTTGCTTTAGGAAAATGTTTTTTAGAAGGTAATCTAAATTAGCACATTGATTTATCTGTTTTTCATGGTTTCCGCCTCGAAAGCGCAGGAAGCAAACCCCGCAGGCGTGGAGAAGTGCACGAGTGGGCACGAGGTGTGACACGGCGAGGGCGATGGCGAGGGCTGCGGGCGAGGTGTGCCGACGGAGGCGCGGGTGGGAGCGCTGGAGGGGGCGCGGGCGGACGCTTGGGGACGGTGCGGGCGGGGTCGCCGGCGAGGTGCGCGGGCACAGGCGTGGACGGGGGTGCGCGCAGAGGCAGGTGGCGGAAGCGGAAGGCACGTCGAGGTGTGGGCAGCGGGCGGGGGCGTGGGCATGGGTGCGGGTGGAGGCTTGGGTGGGAGCGCGGGAGGGGACGGGAGCGGGGACGCGGGCGGAGGCGTGGGCGGGGGAGCGGGCGCGGTACGCGGGTGGAGGCATGGGCAGGGGTGAGAGCGGAGGCGTGGGTGGCAGCGCGGGAGGGAGCGCAGGCGGAGGCGTGGGTGGTAGCGCGGGAGGGGGCGGGAGCGGAGGCGCGGGCTGAGGCGTGGGCGTGGGCGCGGGCGGTGGTACGGGCTGAGGCACGGTCGGAAGCGTGGACGTGGGATGCAGGCGGAGGCGTGGGCCGGGGCGCGGGCGCAGGCGAGGGCGTGGGCGGGGGTGCGGGGTGGTGCGAGTGGAGGCGTGGGCGTGAGCGGGGCTGGGAGCAGGGTGCGGGTGTGGGCGTGGGGGCGGAGATGGGATCACGGTATGGGTGTGTGCGCGGGGGCGGAGTTGGAGCAGGGTGTGAGTTCGGGCGCGGGGGTGGGAGCAGGGAGTGTGTGTGGGCGCGTGGGGCGCCTGCCGCCGTGCGAAGCCGCGTGGAGCGCGAGGAGCGAAGCGCGGTTGGCGCCGCTGCCTCCGGCGCCGCGCGCGGTCGATGACAGATTTACGAGGCCGCGACACGGCGGCGGCCCCGCGCCGGCCCCGGCACGCCCCGCCACGCCCCGCCACGCCCCCCGCCCCACCCACCCTGCTTCAAACGCCCACGCTGCGCCTCTACCTACCAGTGTAGCGTCGTGAATAAAGACGACAGGATTCTCATATGTGTGCATTTAATTTGTACATAATATACAAGGATTGCAGAGGATTTGTACAGAGCGTATATCATCTGCGTGTCGTTTGCGGAAAACACATGATTCTTTAATAACAACCTTCACATGTTGATATGGCACCGTGGTAATCTGTTGTCATGGTCGTCATGGGCGTCTCTCATAAAGGGTTGAGAGAGCTAGTCGGCGACGTTACACCAGTTTCATCGGGCAAAACTACCGCGCACATCACCCAGAACACCTCTTCACCACCTAGGGTTTTATTCGTCACGCCAGTCCTGTCTTCCCTCCACACCCTCCATTTTTACCCTTCCTCTGTGACTTGGTGCCTCATGCAGCCGGCTTGCCATCCTTAGAAGAGCCACATCGAATACTCGCCGCAATCTCGAGTCTGACTTGTCCTTGACACCTCTTGCCGGTACCTTTCTGCTGGTGTCACTTTGTACTCTCAATACTTTTTCTCCATGTCCCCTCGTTGTATAGAACGATTTTCCTAAGAATGAGACAAAGTGACAGTTCGCGAAAACAAGTGAACATCTCATGTCATTCAGAGAAGCATCCCTCCGCCGCGACAGCTCTTCAGTCACACCTCTTCATAAAGTGTTTGGTTATGGCTCCCGTGAAGACATTGCTATGCAGAAGTCTAAGAGTTTCGCTGAGGTATATGCACTTACCTGACTCTGGGAAATATTTAAATTTAATTACGTATGTGGAATATCTCTTAACATGATCTCACAATCAGTAAAAGAAAACTGCTACAAATGTAAATAGAAAGAAAAATGATTTTCAGTCAAAAACACGTGCACCGGTAGGCATCTCGCATTCAAGTCTCCGTTTTAAAATAAACATAATATTTATCACACAAGATCACATTACACTGCACTTTCTAATAACAATTATTTCTCGCGGCGCATTATTTTCGTCGGACAAGAACACCACAAAAGGAAGTGTTGAAGCTATTTACAAGCCAACTGCAATCGAACGAATGCAGGAAGGGAGTGTAATGAGCTTGAGGGCACAATGACCACAGAATCTTCAGTTATGTTGCCAGCACTAGCTGTCACTTGGCTCATCCTTAGGAAAATCGCTTTATACGTCCTTCCTTGCATTCCTTCCGGGCCCAACCGTACCTTTCATATCTCATCCTTCCGTAGCTCTCCCTCTGCACTTGTATTTCCACTTCCTCTCCCATCTGTCTCCGCCCTCCGCTTGCACTTCCATTATTTCACTATTTCCTGCTCCATCTGCCCCACGTTTCTGCGCCGTTGTTTCACGGTCACTGCGTTACGTCCTTTCTGAATGATGTGCATTCCCTTCTCTCCCCTTCCTGTTCCCCACTAAACAGTCCGCACAACCGCAACACAACTGGTCTGATGGATTCTACTAACTCGTTTCTATCACCCTAATCCTCCGTTTTCTTCATTAAGCCCACCACATTGCCAAATCTAGAACCCTCCAACCACCACAACTCCTATTGGACATATTTCTGAGTTTGCTGAGCAAATTAATTTCTACTTCCTGCTACTCAGTCTCTGAAGTATATACGTTTTTCTTCTTCATATCGCACTCTCATATCACCTATTTTCAGTGACGCACCCAAAGGGAGGTTCCGCAAAGCCCCCCCCCTCCTAGAAGTCGATGACACATATTCCAAAATAGGCTTTTACTAATTTACTTTACTTACAATATAATATGATTGGAAATATAAAACAGTAAGTCAACAAATAAAAATACATTATGTATTCAGCATAAATAAAACGTGAATAACAAAAGTGCAAGTCGGCTGGACATTATACCTATATCCTCCCGAGAAAAATCTTCAGTGGCCCTCTGCCTATTCCTGTTTTTACCTCTTCATTTGTTCTTCGCTTCTGCAATTTATTCCTTCCCACTTCATTGCCACAATATTCACTGGCAGACCATCTCTCCACTCCTGGTACGCCATACGTACACGCCCGCCCTATTGCCTGCTTCTTTTAAGTACTCTCCTCCTCCATTTACCGCTTCCCGTGACTACCTCACCATCGCCACTTTTGTCCACTCAAATCCAGTCCCCACGGGCTGCCCCCTCGCAGCCGCCGCCCCCTCACCCCAACCCCTGCGATGAGTGGGAAGCTGCACCCGTTCGAGCGTGTAACAAGCCAAACGTCTCTCGGGTTATTTATATGAATGGAAGATTTTTAATTCTTTTGCGCCGTATAAACTTTGTTATTAGGCCGCATTATTTATGGGAGCCGAGGTTCCGTAAAACCTTCTCGTTATTTATATGTCCGCTCCGAGAGAATTATGTTGCAAAATAATCGAGGCACGTTTTATGTTCCATTTAACCCGCGTCTTTTAATTGCCAGATTGCATCAGAATCCAACGGCAATGACAAATTGCAGGGCTCGGAACGATACATGGGAACGTGACGTACCACACATCGCGTGGACAGCCGTTGCTTCTTTTCTTTCGTATGAATACTTTTATTCGTTTCAACATGTATATTGTAAAAAGTTACATACGAATGTCAGGAGATTTATAAACATCATTTTACTCATTCCTAACTTTACAATATATTTTTGAAAATCTGCAGGCAATAGTAGTAGTTCAACTTTCAAGTGTTTGGAATAGAAGTTGAGAAAATTTACTTTTGTTTTGAACGGAACATATGACAAACTATTAAAACCCGGATATTTATATCACCTAAATCTATTCTATTCCAAACAACTTAACATTGCTTTTCAGCTCTTTCCGTGAAGGTTTATCACTGTGTTAAACACTGTTCTTTTTGAATCACCCACAAACGTCTCCTGATTTAAATAACGATACGTTTATGAGCATCCATCTGGCAAGTGTCTGACGATTAGGACAATCGTCATTTAAACGATCGAATTTAAAATTAAATTTGATCGATTAACCAGTATACGTAATACCTTTACATTTTCCCATTATTATCAATGGCAAGCAATATATCTTATGTGTAGGCCCTTGGAATTGCGTTTTGATGGAATATTTGGTCCAGTGGTGTAATAGCCAAATGAATGAATACAAACAATGATGGATCCAACAACTTTGGAAGAATAAAGTTCAATAATATAAATATATTGGCCTAATCATATGTATAAGCATACATTTATTCGTTTATTATTGTTTATAAATAAAGACTAGTGTACCTGTAATTGCGTACTGACTTTTGTTTCTGATTTTTAGCAGATTTCTTTGGAGCGTGTTACAAGTGGTGAACAGTAATCCTCATAAACATGAATGTTGTAGATCCTTCCGAGATATTTCCCAGATAAATCAAGATCTTCCCGATCAGCATTAACTAAAAGATTCTATCATATACCAGAATGATGAATAATTTCTTCCGATGTAATCTTAATCATAAAAATTGTCAATTGTAACAAATCATAAAAATTGTCAACTCACACAGTATTTAATAAAAAATAGTCAATGAGCGTGATTTAAAAAGGAAGTCCAACTAAGGATTCTGTCGACCTCGTTGGATACAGCCTTCCAAGCTTGTGAATGATACACGAAGACGCATATCCGACTGATGTTCAGTAAATATCCGTCCGTTTTTCTCATCTTGATATTTTAAACAAATTAGGAGGGTGAATATTTCTGAATGTATAAAAACCTGACACGACATAAAGAAATCTGACGATATACTTTATAAAAATGATTAATCAATGTTTAATTTAAAAATATACGAAATTACGAGATATACAAGAAATTACGGTTGGTGTTTGGCACTCTTCTTAGACGCTGAGCAGAAAGCCTTTGGTCGGTAGAAAATACGCTTATACTTTCATACTACAGCTGTTTAGGAGAGGAGAGAAGTTATTTTCGTACGTTGTTATGATTTAACTGATACATTGTTGGATGACGGAGAAAATAAACATTTGTCGTTATTTACTCACAACATTACATATAAAATACGGTGAACGTTCGTCAGTCCTGGTCCTTCCGCTGAGGGAGGTTTTGTGATTGCAGGACGACTACCATTATCCGACTAATATACGGCAGAAGAGAGTATATCTTTCAGTTTCCTTCATAGTGTTGAAGGCGAATCTTAGCTTTACATAGCAAGTTTGAATTTAATCTGGATATATAAATGTTAAACTGGGCATTTAATATACTCAACTGTGGAAATCATCTAACAAAGCAAAGCGAATAATTAAAAAAATCCAAAGTAAAGCAAAGTTTAGGATGAACGTTTGACCAGCCCGGTCCTTCCGTCGTGGTGGACCGGAAAGTACCGGGCACGATGGGAATTTTCTGGAGCACGAAGACGCTCTTCTCGTTTATATACGCTAGATGAGAGTAGATGCTATTTCTACGTTTGTGTCTTGATCTTAACCTGGGAATCCTGGCAATTTTTTTCAGATGTATTACTTCTTTCTCCTCATACTCAATTACGTCAATAACACGAAAGGTAGACTGTGTCATTTAAAATATTGAAAATACTAGCAGAGTTTAGGCTTGCATTTGCCGGTTCCGTTACATCCGGCATGGGACGCCTGTGAATGTAGGACGAAGCCACTCATCTGACTGGTAGGAAGAGAAGAGATCTTTCTATTGGTGTTTCGTAAAACGGGACTACTGATAGTTAAATCGTATCAAATTAGACCGTATGGCTTTCACCAAAGTCGCTTGCCTTTACCACTAAGGAGATCCGGATCAATTCCCGGACAATCTCATGTAAAATTGGTTCCGACAAAACGAACTTGACTGCTTCACAGTAGCTAGACCAACCCCTGCAAAGTATCCTAAACTCTACCACTGTCCAAATTCCTTCCCAATTCAAAAAACCAAGGCTGGCATCCAAGTGCATTGAATATACTCCTAGGCGATCACCAAGGATTGCAAGCGATCTGTTATACTACAACTATGAATCGTCGGTCAATACTGGACCGACAATGCCCTCAACTGAAGGAATCAACGACACATAAAAAAGCAGACTGTGTAATTTAAAAAAAACGGCGAGTACAAAGGGTCTAGGGCGGGCGTTTGCCGGCGGCGGGGGCGGGCGCGGGGGCAGGGGCGGGCGCGAGCACGCTCTTGCGGCGTATGTTGAGCAGCGCGGCGTCCTCGTGGGCGACGGAGCTGCGGCGGCGGGCGGTCGCCCCGGCCGCCGCCTCCTCGCCCGCGCGCCGCTCGCCCAGCTTGTCCAGCGCCGCCACGGTCCTGCGCAGGCAGCGCGCGCATGACCTCTCACCGGGAGCGCCTACAGTGCAATACTAGCAACGTGGATGAATTCAGGCGCAACCTGGAGGGAAATTCTAGTGGCCAGATGCTCTGATCGATGCTTTTCTGTGATTTCTCCCCTCGACGCAAGGCGAATGCCAGAGCAGTACCGGAAGCGGTAGCTCAGTGTATTAATTGATGTCACTGCAGCGCCTTTGACCAGGAGGTCCTAGGTTTGAGTCCTGACGGCGGCAGGATTTTCGACGCTAGCTATTCAGCTAAGTCGAATTCAGTCGCTGTCTGGAGGAGCCGGTTGCTCTGATCGGTAGTTTTCCGTGGTTTCTCCGATCAACACCAGGCGAATGCCGGAGCAGTACCCTAACAAACGGGCCACGGACCGTGCGCGATCTATCCTCCCTCTTCCTTGTCATTTTCTCTCCCCTTAGACACACACACTTACACTAACATGCACTACACTACCACATATTCCGGGAGACAGGCCGGAAGCTTAGAGCTTGTCCCGACTGGGGCGGTGCCCCGCTTGTGGGAGAGGCCTGGTTAGGGAGAAACCCCGCTAGTCGGCTGTAGGTCGACGCCGAATCTTGTCATCCAGCGGGGGAAGATCGCCATCTCCCGAGGGAAAACATGCTCTAGACTTACGGTACTAATGACCTAAGCTGTTCATGCGCCAGGAATCAGTATCAACCAACCAACATTCTAGTGGCCGGATGCTCTGACTGATAGTTTTCTGTGATTTGAAATTTCTGGGATATAAAATCTACAATGCGTACTGAACTAATGACCAAGAACGAGGCACACAATACGTACTGGACTAATGACCAAGAACGGGACACAATACGTACTGGACTAATGACCAAGAACGGGACAGACAATATATACTGGACTAATGAGCAAGAACGTGTCCCACAAGGCGTCCGAGGCTAATGATCGTGGGGCAACGGAACGAATGGCACCTGCGCCTGGAGGCGTTGGCGGCGGCGGCGAGCGGCGGGGGCGGTGCTGGTGGCGCCGTCTCCGCCAAGAGACCAATGGGCGGGTCCGCGCTGGGGTCCACGCGCAGCAGCGCGGCCAGCACGCGCATCGTGCCCCTGGAGATGGCGTTCCTCATGCGGTAGAAGGCCATCGTCGCCTCGTCACGCATCTCCTCCCACTGCGTCAGCTCGTGGAACACGGCCAGCACGCAGAACTGGCGGCCGTCCTCGCGGGCGAACGCCAGCGCGGGCTCCACCTTGCGGCGCCAGTGGCCGCGCAGACACAGCAGGAACCACTTGAGGCGCGCGTCCGGGTTCTCCGACTCCTCCAGCCCGTACAGCCCCTCCATGGCCTCCAGCTTGAACAGCTGCAGCGGAGGGCTCTCCAGCATCTGCGACAGGAACTCCAGGATCTGCATCGCGGACAGCACGTGCATGTCTAGCTCCGAGAACGGGCACGGCTCCCCGCGGGCCCAGCGGAGCCACATCTCTCTCAGCGCGGAGCAGGTCTCCTCCAGGGACGTGTGGTAGTCCGGGCGGAACGGAGGCATGCCCGGCGCGTTGAACCACGCGTTCCAATCGATGTCCTTCAGCGCGCGCGATTTGGAGAAGAACTCTATGAAGTGCGTCCTGAACATGGACGAGTTGATGGACTGGTGTTTAAAAGTTGCGATGTACTCTTTGATGTACTGATCCATTTCGTACGTATCTCCAGTTATGAGCTCCAAGTAGTATAACAGAGTGTGACCTTTCTCGTACGGTACGATTAGCACGGCTTCTCTTGGTCTCCGCTGGCTTAAATCTGCTACTAAACTCGTGAGTGGGTGATCACGGCCGTATATATCAATGACCATTTGTAGATCCTTAAAACCGCGAGAAGCAGCGAAAAGTCGTGTTTCATGTCCGTATCTCTTACCCAATATCTTCCGCCCAATGAAATTAGCGAACCCTTCACTTATCCACAAATGCTCGTAGTTCGAATGCGTGACGACGTTTCCTACCCAGCTGTGGGCAATTTCGTGAGCCACGTAGTTGGCCATGCTCCCGTCGCCGCTCACCAGACTCGGGTTGATGAAAGTGAGCGAGGGGTTCTCCAGCGCAGACAGGTTGAATTCGGACTGCGGGAGCACCAGCACGTCGTACCGGCCCCACATGTAGTCTCCGCAAATGGTCTCCGCGATGCACAGCAAGTCTTCCGTGCAAGCGAGCTCGCGCTTCATCCGGTCGATGTACTCCGGCAACGCCCACACGGTCGTGCGGTCACAAACGCGCGCCCACGCGAGGTGGCCGACAGCAAACGCTATCAGGTACGGTGACACCGGCACGTCCTGGCGGAAGTAGTGCGTACTACGACCGTCCGGGTGCATTACGAACTGCTTTTCTCGGGGAGCACTCATCAGCACTTTCATGCCAGTCGGAGCGGTAATACGTGCCGAGTACTTCACTTTGTTACTAGGCGTGTCTTGAATCGGTAGAATCGATCTGCACTGAATCGATTGGCTCTGAGAAAAAACAAAGGGGCGCTTGCCTTCAAAATTCGACTTGAGCCACTGCAGTCCAGGGGCTTTGGGATCTGTTTCATATTTTATGTACACATTATAGGAGTCGGTTTTGGTGTCGGGCATCTCAATATCCATCCGCGATCCGAGCTCGGCTCTGTGCTGGAATATAGCGTAGCTAGACATTCTCCCGTTCACTTTTACCATTTTGATGTCCAGCGTGTTTGTGTCCAATGACAAAGTAGTGATTCCTGCTTTGCGGCGACGTACTTCCATTGTAATATCTCCTTCAATAACTTGCTCGTCGAAGCGGACGTTCCAATGAATTTCTAAATTGTCCACGTAAAGCAAATCGCATCTGGAGAACGAATGTGGATCATTGGGATTTGTCTCGACGATATCTGTAAAAGACACCATTGTAGAAACACTGCTGCGAGCAAGAGATATGGTATTAAGAATCTCACCGGCATCGTCAATACGCTCGACATTTTTGGTCTTGAGATACTCTACGAGTTGCTTCAACGCACCTCCATCAATAGATTCCCTTCTCCGCGATGTGGTATCTGAATCTAAACCACGTTTGAGATTTCCTCTCCGGAACGTTTCCAGCAGTTGGACCTGGATGCTATCCCTTCGACTTGGTTCAATCAGTGGATCAGGCATGACGCTTCCTCGGCGAATCAAATTGTACGCTTCGTTGGCGGATTGGTCTTTCTTTCGGTGGCTTTTCCGTTCTTTCCTCAAATCTTCTCTTACTTCTTGCTTCGAGTCTGGTTGCCCACTTGATTCAACTTCACCACTTGATAAGGTAATTATGTCGTATGATTTGACGTCATGAGACAAGGTTTTGGCAAAACGCACTTTATCTGGTAATGTACTTGCTAATAGACTCTTTCGTACGGTTTCTCCCGTTGTCTCTCCATTCCGGTCGTTCGTTGAGGTCTCTGCTACAGTGTTGGAGTGTGCAGCATTCTGAGAACTTGCCCTCCTCTCCTTGCTCGGCCCAGGTTGTTCGGAGCCACGCCGTTTCATCCTCTCGGCCGGCAGCCCGCGCGGAAAGTAAATATTGCCAAAGCCCCCTGCACACGAATTTACATGTCTCTGTTCACATCGTAATATTGTGAACCGGCAATTGTTGTGTTCATTCGTATTTTATCGACACGAATACAAAGCTTCTTAACCTCAAATAACGTAGTCGTTTGAAATAATATTACTTACGAAGTTTTGCGGTCAGCATACGAGTATTTCAAGAATAAATGATATCAAGTCACATATTGTATTAAAAGGTAAATATGAAAAGTATTTTGGAGAGAACGATCCGAATGAAAGTTCGCTGCATGTTGGAACAATGTGGTATTATAATTACGCATAAAAGATAAATATATGTACAATAATTAAAAATTAGTTATGAAAGTAATAATTCAAGACTTTCAGTTTTCTTATTTTTTCAAATTAGTTTTATTTTTACTTTCTCGCCCTTGCTCTGAAGAAGAGAGTATTTTAGTTGTGCTCCGGAAAATGTCGAATTTTCGGCAGAGAAGCTTCTATTGACGGGCCGTGCTTACAAAAAAATGTAAATCTTGTACTCATATGCAGTAAATTACTTCCCCTAACACTTTCTATAATCAGAATCCATGTCTTGTGGGTTCTTGATGACCAAAATTGATTGACGGCAAAACGTCTGTGTGTCCGTCCGTATGTTGTCAATGCTAGCGCCTAAATCGTTCAGCGGATAGTCTCCGAAACGTATTTATGAAAATTGCAAAACTTCAATTTCTTTGACATCTTCCTCCTACAACTACAATATTGAAGATGAGATATTTTTCATTTATGAAATCTCTTCTTCAAAGACTTCTTGAAATACGGCCACGTTCAATTTTTCGGAATTATGAATATTTTTCGAATAATTTTGCAAGAAATTCGGACAATTTGAAAATGTTTACCCACTTTTTTCTCAAAAATGGCTCCAAATATTTTTCTTTAAATTGTTTCCTAGTAATGGACAGCAACAAAATTCGTACTGGTGTAATTTCTAGTGAAATCTCTATATTTTCGAAAATTGCAAACTTTTTACATGTAAAAACCACAAAAGTGAAAATAGAGATTTTTGTCTTGAACAAAATGTATTCTAGAAAATAAGCTATTAAAAACGGTATTGAAAATTGTATTCCTTGGCATATTCTTTAAAAAGTAGAAGAATAAAATGAATGTTCTCGTATACTTACCTTTCCAATATCCAATACAAAATTGCAAACTTAGTTAACATACAATGACTCTTGACCCGAATATTTTCATGTATGAGAAGTTGGAAAAATATTCAGAGAGATTTAGGATTAGTAATACAGGTGAGCGTTGGCAAATCCCAGACAGCGACGGTTGGTTGTATTCGAAAAGATTCGTTTTTTAGATCAGATTTCATTTTAATTGATTTAATTTTGAAACATAATCTTGATTTAACATTGGTTGCACACTAACCAAAAATATACTTTATCTTTCTCTTGCAAAATTGTCAGGCGTAAATGTAGCAATCGAAAATTAAGTAAATGGATGAGAGGGGATATTACGTATCATTTCTATAATGAACTTTAATACTTACTCAATATAACGCATATAATCATGACGTTATCGGGTGTCGAAAGCAACTTCGCCTATGTGTTTTTTGGAAAGTATCTTAAGTTAGCAGGACCCTTTTACCAGAAGCAAAGATCTTGAAAGGCATAATTAAAAGCTAATTATAGGCTAATGAAGTAGCATATTCGCGAATTTTAACGATTAGCAATATTTTTTAAAAACTATGGGTCATGCTAACTTTAGAAAACGATAGTAGGACCCATTTTATAAACACTAAAAACACTAATCAAAATTATAAAACAATCATTAGAGAATTAAAGGCTAATTAAGTGTCCTATTTGCAAATTTATGGATTTGCAATGTTTTTTTTTAAACATGGGTCCTGCTAACTGTAAGAAAAGATAGGTAGATCCATTTTCAAAACAAAAAAACTAATCCGAATTATAAAACAATCATCAGGGAATTAAAGTCTAATTAAGTGCCCTCTTCGCGAATTTGAGGCTTTGCAATTTTTTTTAACTATGAGTCCTACTACCTTTAGAAAATGTTGTGCAAATGGCAATGAAAACATAACATAGGCAACAATCTGTACGTTATGAACATTTGATATCATTCCAGTCACAACTGAAGTTTAATTTGTGTTGTCCCATTCTGATGGGCAGAGTTAGGTAGATTGAATTCAATCAAAAAGCTTTTCATTAGTCAAATTATTTTTGAATGAAATTACAAACAAATGAGAACTTTAATTTGTGTCATAGGAAATAATTAACACGTTTCTATTGCTAATATTTATAATTCATAGCGTAACATACATAACAATGCTATACGTTCAGAAATTCAATTCAACATTGAGATCTTTGGCAACAAGGCGCGCCGAGCGCCGACCCATCGTCTTGTAAGTGTTGGCGAACACTCGAATGGCCCACTCGCGCGACTCGCTCCATTCGTACAGCGCTCGATATATCGATATGACGTACGACAGTCGACCGACTTGTTGCACAAATCCTAGAGCATAAGGGATAATGTCTCGGTATCGTCGCCGGATGCACAGCAGAAGCCATTTGTACCGAGTATCCATATTCCCGGAATCCATAAAGTTGTAGATCTTCTCCATGAGAACTAACTTTTCCAGCGGTAAATTCGCCACCAACATGAGATCCAAGAACTCCTGAACTTGAAAGGGGCACAGCGATGCCACGTCAGCCTTTGAAAAGGTGTGTGGCACATCTTCGTCCCAGAACATCCATTTATTTCTGAGTATAAGGCATTCCTCTTCGAGACGCGTTCTGTAGTTCGGAATGGCAGGTGGCAAGCCGGGCGTGTTAAGCCATGCGTCCCAGTCTATAAATTTAACAGCCTCTACTGCAGAGAAATACTCGCAAAAGAAATTCTTAAACATGTCTGAATCGATACTTTGGATTTTGAATGTTTCAATGTAACTTTTCAGAAAGTTATCAAACTCCAAATGGTTGCCTATAAGTGATTCTAAATAATACATAAATGTGTGACCTTTTTCGTAAGGAACCGCAGAAATTAACGTATCTGGGCTAGTAAGCTTCAGATCGACAACTAACTTCGTGTGTGGATGATTGAATCCTTTCGCTTTGATGACTTCTCTCAGCCTCTTCATACCTCTCGATGCGAAAAACAGTCGAAACTCCCATCCGAGAACCATGCCAATGATCTTACGTTCCACAAACGTGCAGAGACCTTCATTAAGCCAGAAATGTTCGAAGTTTTTGTTAGTAACTAGATTGCCCATCCAACTGTGAGCAATTTCATGCGCTAGAACGTGCATTAACGACTGGTCGCCCACTAGAACATTCTGGCTAATGAAAGTAATTCCTGGATTCTCCATGGCCAGGAAAGTAAAAGCATGTGGCATCACCAGAATATGGTATTTCTCCCACTCGTACGGTCCGCAAATGGATTCGGCAGCCTCCAACATGGTCTCCGTGGCCTGGAACTCTGCTGCTGCTTTCTCCACCAAAGGCGGTTCACACCAGACCCGAGTTCGAGGTCCCAGTTTGGAAAACTCAAATTCCCCTACTGCAATCGCAATGAGGTAGCTGGGAATTGGAATGTTTTGCACGAATTTGTGAAGCTTTCGACCTTTCGGCTGAAGGAATATCTTTCCTTTCTTAGTTCCACTCATCAGAACAGTAAGATCCATTGGAGCAGAAACCTTCGCTGAGTAAGTTGTTTTTACGTACGGGGTATCCTGACAAGGAATTATGGATCTACAGCGTATGCACTCGCATTGACTAAACATAAATGGATACCTTTTTCCCTCAGTGTGTTCCGCTAGAACCCACTCGAGAGCTTTTGCGTGACTGCTCGTGTTGTACTCAATGCTTACCACATCTGGGTCGTTACGCTTTTCAGGAAGCAGTATCTCTAATTTCGAACCCAGAAACCCCTGATGAGGATGCAGTCTATACTGCAAAGGTCTGGCGTCCTTTCCTTTTCCTCCGCTCACAGTTTTTATGTCCAGGTTCCACGTGTCAAGACAAAGTATTTGGACTTTTGGCAATCTCCTCACCAAATGCAAGATCACATCCCCTTCGAATCTCGTTCTTCGGAAGTTAATATTCCAGTTTAAATCCATGTGCACCACAGTAATCTGATCCGGCGTGGAGAAAGAACTGGGGTCTCCAGGGCAGCGTTCGACGGAAGGATCGTTGAGCAGGGCATTTTCATTTATAGATTCGCGACTCAAACTAATGTGAGAAGGTCTGTCCTCGCTTGTACTCACGCTGACGCGTGAATGTGCTGGACTCATAATGCGGTCGACACTTATCTGGGACCAAAGCGTCTCGTTGCTGTTGCTACCGGTCATGACTCTCTGTCTGCGATATTCTGTCATTTCTTTGTACTTGGGCCGTTAGTGCAGTCGCAAACCCTTCAACAGCCCTTGGACGTGACCTACGTCGCATTCGGACGCTCTGGAAACGCATGACAATGACCTGTCGAGATTGTTACTCTGTATCCGGCACGTCCACGGCGCGGGCAAGGTGACTGGCACCGCGTCCCGCGCAACTGGCGCGAGATTTAAAAGTAAAAGTTGAGCAAATCGCTCCGGGATGTCGGTACATCACTCGCTATTTTTGGCTCATGACAGTCTTTTCAACAAGTCTATCGATAGTTATTGTTCCAAATTTAGCTATGTTAATTCCCATTTCCTGTATTAAAACAAATAAAATATGCATTCAAATGTAATAATAAATCATTCAGGTTTATATTGTCAATTGAGAGTGAAATTAAACATTTTGAATCGACAGTATTTTGATTTCGTAATATATTTACTTAAGAGGTCAGTGCAATCACTTCCTAAGTTCAGGTTTGGATCTTTAACAATGATTCTTGTCAGTTAAAAGAGATGCCCTTGTAAACGAAAAATATTAAGTTATAGATATTTATTCATAATACATTTATTCATAATATTGCCACTTGGCAAAAATGTTTACACAAGGGTAAATTTAAAAAGGAAGTAAACATAAACTAGTAATTAATAGTAAGAATATCACCATCATTCAAATCTGAAATGTTTGATAGAACAAATCTGGCAAATATCTTTTTTGTATGTTGTCACTATTCCATGCCTAGCGGCGCTTTAGTTTGCTCGTGTACACCCCTTTCTGGATTTTGAGGGGAAATGAGAGGGGATTCAGGGGAAGTTGCCCGTGCTCGCAGGAGCGCCGGGCTTTCCAGACGAGCAAGCAGCTCATACGCGCGCGGTTTGACACGTCTGCTCTATACGTTCTTTGATCATGCCTCTTAATTCATTCATGAATTAATGACACCTCTCTAATAATTTTATTGAGATTACAGTGTTATTCACACTTTAGAAATTCTCGGGTGTTGCACACAACGCGATATTACTTTTGGTGCTAAAGACTTAAAAATTCGAGTTTGCTTTGTTTTGCAAGATTCTTCTATATCCTTGTTAAAATGAATCTTAATTTTTATTCTATTTTTATTTCCTCAATTCTGAAAATTCATATGACAGGAGATTACAAACTACTTTTGGATAATAACAACAAACTGGAATTTATTACTGGAGATCCCTTTTCTTGCTTGATTAGCGTGAATTCAAAAGCACGCATTAATGCTATTCACTAACTATTAATACAAGTACGTTATCTACAACGACAAATTGATCACTCCTAATCAAAAAACCGGTAAATTATTTAGAGTTTAATCACCCTATAATAATCAATCCACGAGATGCGTTAGTTCACGGCAGGTCGGTTTTTTGTGCTGGGCGTTGGAGCTCACCCAAGTGTTCGCTTTCGGGGAGTGTAAACAGCCGAAGGGAAAAAAAGAGAACCGGCGAGTCAATGGGCTATGCCACAACCCTGGGGGGAGGGAGGAGGCACCGGGAAGCAGGACGTGTGAGTTATCTGCAGGGCGTCCCGAGGGAGGCCCGGGATACGCCCCTTCCCTTTTCGGCGACGTCCCGCGGGAACGCCAGAGCAAATTTTTAAGTTCGTCCGTCGGGGGATTTCCCGACGAAGGCGTCCGGGATAGAGGCGAGCCAAAAGCAAGATCTGACGCAATAAAGCGTCTCTTGTTTTTCTCTCCTTTCAATAACCGCTCCTCCGGAAGAAGGTAGTTGGATCGAGGAAGTCGTAGAAGAAAAAAGGCAAATGCGGAGACGTTGCTTTTTTTCATCACCGTCGTCGGCACCGTCTTCTTTTCTCAGACCTGCCCATCCCTTTTCTGTCCTTGCCGATCATTTGCATTTCGTGTGTATTCTGGATTCGCGAGAAAGCACTTCTCGGATTTGGAGTGACAAGTTGGAAGGGAGTTCTCCCTCTGAGTGAAGATAGCATTTTGTCTCTCCGACCGCAGTCTGATACTGTGTTTTCGCAATGCAGCAGAACGGTTAAAGTGGCGTGCGAAAAGCACGATAAAATCGGGCTCGTGCGGTACAAGGAAATATTTCTACACTGATGAGGTGGTCTCTCACAAAAAAGATGTTCAGAGATATGTAGCTCAAAGCGTTGGAATTGAACAAAGAGATTTTATTTTTACTTTTTCAGGAGAAGTTTACATAGAAATGTATGAACACATTTTACCAATTCAAATTTTTTGGTTTCCTTACAAGAAGCAATAGTAAATTAATCATTGAGAGTTAAAATTATTGTCCATACTATATAATCTTAATATCTCGAAATATTAATTCCTAAAACAAATAATATTTCGAGTTATGTCGCCCGAAGCTTTTGGTTTTTTCACGACCACCCACACTGTTTGGAACGCATTTTCAATTAAATCGTTCGTTAATTTCGTTTATTCAATTCAATAAGCATATATATCACTCTCGACTAGTAACAATAAATGTTTTATACTGTCCTGTCTGCAAAGCAATATTTGTACAGGAATGTTGCATTTTTCTATTTTTCAAAGCATTTCTGTGTTCAAAAATCAAGCATTAACGAACAAGTTGCAATAAAGCAAATAAAATTGTCCATAAAACTAATAATTGCTTATTCCTGAAGAACCTCTCTGGACTGACAGACTGATATTTATGTTCAACGAGAGAGAAAAATAGATAGAGATAGATAGATAGATAGATAGATAGAGATAGATAGATAGAGATAGATAGATAGAGATAGATAGATAGAGATAGATAGATAGAGATAGATAGATAGAGATAGATAGATAGAGATAGATAGATAGATAGAGATAGATAGAGATAGATAGAGATAGATAGATAGAGATAGATAGAGATAGATAGATAGAGATAGATAGATATAGATAGAGAGAGAGCGAGAGAGGGAGTTGTTATCTTTCACTTTTATCACAAAGCGTCAATGTTGTTACTACTTCATATGGTGAGTGGAATAATTATTTCACAATGGCGTGGGACACTGGACATTCTGTGTACTCTCTCATTCTCTCATACAACTGCACATTGTCGACGAAATAATGTTATTGTTATTATCTACATTACATTACAAGTTCAAGCTAACATTAAAAGATCATGAACCCCACGTTTATACATTTTGTATGGTCTTCACTACTTGATGAACTGACTACCACGAAATTTATGCTAAATTAAGCGTCGCCCACCGCGCGCTACACACGTGGAATCGAACGTTATGAAATCGCAAATCACCCTCTCGCTCCTGTTCAAATTGAACACAGAGCCGCTACATTATTAAAACCGCATTACCACGCCCAGGGGCGCAAAATTTACGTAATAGTAAGCGTAATTATCGCAGCGCTGGGCGCGGCGGCGCGGGGCGACGGCAGTCCGCGCGGGGAGTCTTACGGCCGCGAACTGAGAGGTGCGGCGGTCGCATTATGCGAATTTCGCGGCGAGGGCGGCGCGGGGCGGCGCGGGGCGGCGCGGGGCGGCGCGGGGCGGCGCGGGGCGGCGGTCCGCGCGGGGAGTCTTACTGACGCGAACTACGCAGTGCGGCGGTCGCATAAGGCTCCCACAGACAGACGCGGAAGATTCGCAGCCTACGCGGATTGGCCGCAGCGGAAGTTTCGCGTCACGTGTTGCCTTATGAGCACGTTCAGACCTGCGCGGCAGGCGAGCGTCGCGACAACGAATTGGCAGTGTTTAATCGGCGGCGAAATTTTTAACACAGACGCGTTTCTTCCGCTGCAGCTGGAGTTTCGTGGAAGTCCGCCGGGGTGAGGGAGTCTTCGCTCCCCTCTGGGTCGGGCGATTTTGCCAACCGTCACCAAACGTTGACTCGTAATTGACGTTCCGGTGTGAACGGTCCGCGGTCGCGTCTAGCTCGGAACTTTCCGCGCCGCACACGCTGCGGATATACCGCGCCGGTCTGTGGGAGCCTTAATGCGAATTTCGCGGCGCGGCGTGGCGCGTGGTGGTCGGGCGGCGTAGTGAAAAAAGTGATCGCTCGCGCGCCCGGGCTTCCGTGTGTTTGGTTGATGTTTTAGCACACGTCAACTGTTATGGTTGTTAGTTCCGTTAGTGTAGTGAATGCTTTATCCCGGGAGGTGGCGGTGTTCGTTCCCCACTGGAATGTGAGTTCCGGCGCCGACCTATAAAGTCGGCATGGGGGCGAATTCATTCTCCAGGTCTAAGCTCTGCCCCAGTGGCCCAAGCTCTAAACTTCCGGCTGGTCTCCTGAGATGTGTGATAACTTATTGCAGGTAAGTCTATACGTGAGTGTAAGGAATGTAAAAAAGGAAAGAAAGATCACGTGTTGTATGTGATCCGTTTGTTAGATGTGAACGTTTAACTGACCCGACATTCGACTGATAATGATGAGGGAAACCACGGAAAACTTACAGGAAAGTTTTCCGATCAGAGCAGACGGCTGCTCCAGCTGAAAACGACCTATGTGTGAAACTAGTGTGAAAAATTCCCCACCCTTTGGGCCGCAAACCTGGGACCTCCAGGTCAGAGCAGCTGCAGATCCAGCGGCGATTCCGCCTGTGAGCGGGCTGAGTCGCGGGTAATGCGAATTTCGCGCTGGGCGAGCGCGCTGCGGCGCGTGGTTATCGGGCGGGGGGGGGGGAGGGAGGCAAAGAAGGGCGCGCGCCCGCGTGGCTGCCAGCGGCAGCGCCCGTGGGCGGAGGCCTAATAAAGCGCGATTAGCCGCCATTGGGCCTCCGCGCCGCCGCGCCGCTGGAGCGCGGTGGAATCGCCCCAGTGGAATCGCTGCAGTGGAATCGCCGCAGTGGAATCGCCGCAGTGGAATCGCCGCAATGGAATCGCCGCAATGGAATCGCTGGAATCGCAGTGGAATCGCCACAATGGAATCGCCACAGTGGAATCGGCACAGTGGAATCGCAGTGGAATCGCCACAATGGAATCGCCACAGTGGAATCGCAGTGGAATCGCAGTGGAATCGCAGTGAAATCGCAGCGGAATCGCAGCGGAATCGCAGTGGAATCGTCGTGGAATCGCAGTGGCTCGCGGTCGTGGAGCAGGCGCTTGGGCGATTGGCGCTTCCACAGCGCCCGCAACGGTCGTACAAACTAGTGGGCTACAACTGAACAAACTTTTCCCAAATTTTTTTGGGGGGGAAATTTGGTTTGTGCAAATTTTGTTTTTTATTTATTTATAAATAAATAAACAAGTAGCGGCTAATAAATATACAATATCCAACAAAATATAGCACTTTTATGCTTCTTAAATTTTTAACTTTAATAACAATAAAAATTCTCAAATTTAACCAAAATATAACAAGAGATAATATACAAAGTACCCTCGCAAAAACGTTTGCAATTGTCGAGAACTCAGGAAGTTCAATGAAAAGGATACCGACCACATTTTTTAAGTGCCCATTGCTTTATCCAAAGAAAACTTTTCTTTCAATTTGGAGCCGTTTTTGAAAACAATTTTTTTTATAAAAGTACTTTTTAAATACTTCAAGTATAAACTACCAAAAATTCTCTCGGTTTTAAAAACATATTGTATATGACCTTATTTTAAAATCTAATATATAAAAATAAGTGTTATTGAGGAAAAGGTCTCTATAAATAATATTGTTGCTTTGCACTGTTAAGTTTTTGCGATTTTCAAAATACAGAGTGTTTACTGAAAATGAGACATGTGCCCTTTTTAATTGTTCTTTGCTCTTTCTGAGGAAAACATAATAAAAAAATGTAGAGCCTCTTTTGAGAATTTTTTTAAAAGATTAAAAGAATTTTTTTAAAAGATTTAATATACCCCTAAATATCAAAGTATAGGTTTCAAATTCTCAGTGTCGATTTCGGCAATATCAATTGGGGAATATCAATTTTGGAGAAAAACGTCTGAACGGTGTAGATCTGTGATTGCCAAACCCATGAAGCTTCTGAACACGCTTTTCTAAATCCTTGTGTGAGCTACCCCAAGAAACCAGGTCACGAATATGGACTCTTTTCTCAAATATTACATTTGTTTATTGCACTGAAATAAACATCCCTTTCTTTCCAACGGATACACTTCCGTAGCACAATAAATACAATTTGTCCTTTACCTGGGTGACAGCGTATCAACAGGGTTCCCGCTCCGATTTTTTGGTAAAATGTTTGCTTGATCTCGCCTTCATTAACACAAACTTACATTCGTATCAATAAGCATAACAAACTATCCGCAATAGAGAGTTTTTGCAAGATGGGAAATCAATTGTCGTAGTACGTAAACACAATCGTCTACTAGGAAATAACGTATCTTCAGAAAAATGAGCTTCTACATGTTGTACTACGTTCCTAAAACGTACGTTAAAACTAAGAACTAATTAGAACTTAATACCTCTATCAGGATCTAAACGTTTTCATGGAACATCTGTGTATTTCTGACTCTTATCTTTGCTCTTATTAGGATTACAAGATAGTAAGTACAATACATGAAATATCATTGTATCATACGAATATGTAAAGCTTGTCTATCGCCAAAGAAAACTATAGCTTCCTAGATTACCCCGCTATTTTGCTATAACATATTAATATTGTTTATAGTAAGAATGGGAAATGTTTGGCAATTTTAACTTCCAATGTATAAATAATAAATTTTTCATGACAATCAATGTAGCCTCACTTTATACATAACCTCCAAATCCTAAACAGTTACGTTAGTTTATTCTTGACATGTTTGAATTAACTTGAGAAAAAATGAACCATTAATCTCCTGCCATATTGTATTTGTCATTATTTTCATGCTCATTGTGTGTTAGAGTTGAATTAGTATTTGGTGTTGGCGGCTAAAACTTCGTAAAGCGTAAGTTTGTCGTAGACGGCAAAACAGGGAGAATGACTGGACCCGACTAACGAAATACTGTCATTTGATGCCGGCGCATGCACAGAACAATTCTCCCCAGAATTGTCGTGTTACTTCTTTCAAATCCACGACTTGCAAAAACTCTCTATTAGCAAATGTCTGATACTCACAAAAAACATCACGGACATAATGTAACATTCACACATTCAACTCCCTACCAGTGTCACTTGTGCGAGCGGATGGAAGCAGCTGATTTTGTAAATCATCCACCTGGGACTAAAGAAGCAACTCCACATTAGACAGACTGAGCGTGGCATTGCGATCTATTGAAAACTTCCCCCTCAAGATTCTAGTAGCTCACGATCTACGATTTGGCGATCTTTGCTTTAGAGGCTAATGGTCACCACAGTGGGGCGCACGGACGGGAGGTTTCTCCCTTAACCAATTTTTCGGCACCAAGAACCTACAAAACGTGAATTACGACTACACGACGTGATAGAGTAGTTAACTACATTCATATTGACAAGTCGTAGAAGCCGGTAGCCATCTTAGTTACGAATTAAAGTTTTTGGAAATGATAAAACAGAGTAAAACGAAATATATTAATGAGAATAAAACGAGTATGACAAAATTCTCAGTCCAGAAAATACGGACGTCCTTCATTAAACGGCGCCTCTTTGTAAAAGGTACGACGTGTGGACCGCGCGAGTCGACGCCCTCCGCGGCGACGCCGCCTCCTTTGGCATTCATCGGAGGGGCGGGGGCGGGGAGGGGAGGGGAGGGGAGGGGATGTCCCACGGGCGATTGCTGCCTCTTTGAGAAGCAGCGACGCGCGCGGGCGGGGCGCCGCGGGGGGAGGCGAAGGCGGTGGTTGGAGCGGTCACCGCCAGGGGCGTGGGAGGGGAGACCGGGACTGGGGGGGGGGGGGCGAAAGAAGGCAAATGAGAGAGCCTGCGCTTGAGTGAGGGCTGTGAAGCAGGAAAAGCGAAATGAGGACATCGTTTGAGCTTCTTCCTGGAAAAGCGTTTGCATTGACTCAATAGTGCGGACCACGTTTAGAAGACAGAACTGATGACAGTGAAAAGAATGAAATTTAAATATTTGTTAAACAGTGGTACCGAATCTGTATAATAAAACCGGCTTCGATTAACTAGAGCAAATAATTTTTTTTGTTAATTCATTAAAGAAATTCTGTTTTATCTTCTATTTACATTTTATTGAAGAGAAAAGAGTCATCTATTATCGGTAATGAATTACTGTTCCAGAGCATTTCAGTAATACATGCATTGGCAAAGCTGTACCATGTTTAGTCCATCAGGAAGTATTCAAATCTTACTTTAAAATAAGATTATTTAAAACAAAGGGATGATAACAACATGTATTAACTAAGATAGTAATAGCTGAGATTTATCTTCAGATATCCTGAATTTTTATTTTTTTTTCCTTCAACTCTTGCTTTCTCTCATTTAATTGCTTCTAATTTTCCTCCCATTTTCTACTATAATTTCCTTCGCTTTAATTCTGTTCATCTTTTCCACACTCACTTCTACCTTCCCTTGTTATTTTTTTTTTAATTTTCTATATCCTATTTTTATCTCATTGTGTTTAGCTTTCGCACATTCAGCTTCCAGCTTCAGTTTCAGTCGCCCCCGCGTCCTCCCCTCCTTCACATCCTTCCTCTCCAACAGCACGGAAAGGCAAATTGCGTGAAGAATGTCGGGAAACAACTCGAAACCTCCGTCGATTCCCCTATACCCAGACGCCGGATTTATTGCATTTATTAAAGTTCACACAGACCGACACGGAATATCCGCAGCCTATGCGGATTGGCCGCAGCGGAAGTTTCGCGTCACGTGTTGCCTTATGAGCACGTTCAGATCTGCGCGGCAAGCGAGCGTCACGGCAACGGATTGGCAGCGTTTAATCGGCGGCGAAATTTGTAACCCAGTCAGATGCGTTTCTTCCGCTGCAGCTCGAGTTTCGTGGAAGTCCGCCCGTGTTCGGAAGTCGTCGCTCCCCTCTAGGTCGAGCGACCTTGTCAACCGTCACCAAACGCTGACTCAAAATTGACACTCCAGTGTGAACGGTCCCGCGAATTTCGGAACTTTCCGCGCCGCACCCGCTGCGAATCTTTCGCCCCGGTCTGTGGGAGCCTTTATTCTAAATAAAAGTAAGTATTCAACATTATAAAGCAATGACAAACATTACAGCAGAACCAACGTTTTTCTTCTGGATCCCTTGATTCGATAGCCTTCTAAACTCTTCCTCCCTTCCCTTGCCCGCACATTCCCTCGCGTGCGTGGGCACGCGAGGCAGATGTGCTCCGATAAGCGTCGCGAGTGGCGGCAAATGCGAAGAGACAGGTCGCGAGGCGGTGACGCCCCCAAGCGGAACCGGAAATGGACGGGCGGGCGGGCGGGCGGGCGCGGGGCGCGCAAGGGGCCGCGGGCAGGTGCAAAAAGAAGAGCATCGGCGCGCCCCAGGGGCGGCGGGCATCCGGGGTTTCCCGCCGGGGTTTACCGCAGGCGAAGGTCGCCGCCGGACGTAAAGGGATGACGAAGCGCTCGATAGGGTCGAGGGGGACGGCGCCCAGGAATGCCACATGTCATATCTGTGAGTGTTATGTCTGAATGTGGAAGAGATTGCAGAGTAGCAATAATAATTGGCGATCGTAGTACTCATGTTATCACACGTGTTAATAGTGGTGAAGGTGGTAATAGTGGCGGTGTTTATGCTAATGGTAATGGTGTGGTAGTTCTGGTGATTGTTGGTTGGTTGGTTGATTAGTGATTCCGTAGTGGGTGCGTCATTAGTCCGTAAGTGTAGTGCATGTTTTTTCTCGGAAGATGGCGGTGATCTTCCCTCGCTGGATGGCGACATGCGGCGCCGACCTACCGTCGGCTAGCGGGGTTTCCCCCTAACCACGACTCTCCCTCCAGCGGGGCACCGCCCCAGCCGGGACAAGCTCTAAGCACCCGACAGGTCTCCTGGAATATGTGGTAGTACAGTTCATATAAGTGTAAGTTTATGTATGTAAAGGGTGAGGATAGGACGAGGAAGAGGAAGGAAAGATCGCGCGAGATCCGTGGTCCGTTTGTTAGAGTACAACTCCAGCATCCGGCTAGTGCGTATGGGATAAACCGCGAAATGCCAGCAATGAAAGCAGGCGGCCACTAGAAGTCTCCCTTAGAAATCCCCCCTGAATTCGACCTAGCTGTCTAGCTAGAGTCGAAAATACGCTGCTGTTGGGTTTCGCAGCTTAGGATCTCCCAACCAGCGAGCTTGCGAAGGCTTCCATTAGTTAATGGAGTGTTAGCTATAGCGGTTCAAAGTCTCGGTTTCACGTCGCTTGCTCCTTGAGACGACAGAGACAACAATGGTGTCAGCGAAGGTGATAGAGAAATGAGGGCGTTGGTATTAACTGCAGCGAATGGGAATACATTCTTGGGGAAAGGATTTTGGAAATCTGCGACAAAGCACTAAGACAAGATTAGTAGTGCGCAACAATACCGCTTTAATACTTCAGAAGCACGAGCCAGTTAACACTAACGGGTTTTCTCACAGAATCCGATAGGATAAAGGGTTGCGCTCCTTCGAATGTTGAGTTCAGTTTGCGTCGCAGATAGTGAGAATCACCAGTGAAGCCACTATGTATTAAAAGGGGAACGTAAAACTTTATATTTAAAGCAAATATATCCTTAAGGGATGGCGTAACAAGAAAACATTGTCTTTACCACTGAAAACAATTACTACTCTTGAGGGTTTACACCAATCTTCGACCAAATTAAATAATCATACCAAAATACCTACTCTGTAATCACAGCATTCACAAGTTGTCCGCAAGTTCTCTGCAACAATAGTTGAGTCGGGTAACTGAATATTCCTGTGATGTACGTACAACTCTCGCAATTTTCTTGAACGATGACCTTGCTTCCCCCTCTCTTGAGTAATAAACAGTTTAAAGCAAAAGTTTGCAGCGATCACAGATTACAACATTCCAAGCATTAAAACTTCGTTGGCGCCAAACAGAAGCTAGTCATAGCTAATTGCTTTCATAGTCCAGAAATTCTGTTGAGCTTTATTACCATTATCTAAAGAAATGGCTGAGGCAGGTCCTGGTCCTTCAAGGGAGGCACCTAAAATTCATATGTAGTGTCCCAGCTGTTGCCTACCCAGAGCGATGACGTGGCTACACACGTAGCAGGTTTGACTTTGATTTTCAAGAGGTTGGCATTACTGTAAATATTCTAGAGACCGACTTTGTAACTAATACCCCCACTCCGCCCGCATTTCTTCAATCCATCGTTCAAGAAAATTTGCGCGGGTAGCACGACTTCCTGTGCCGACGCGAGGCGTTGCGTTGGGAGAGCGGCGTCGGCGGCTGTGGCGGTTTACGGCCTCGGAGACGCAGTGGGGCAGCGGCGCCTTCGCTTGTTTTATTCTCCGATGTGACGCGATGCCGGCAGCCCCCTGTAATTCACCGCGGGTCGATGGCGCCGGCGCCGGCGCCGCTGGCCGCCACAGACGCGTCCGCCTCTCCGGCCTCCAGGCGCCCAGCCTCCCCTAGACAACTCCACGCCGCTGCCGCGAGGTTCTAGGGCTCTAGCTAAGGTCGACTTCAGCCACTGTTTGGAGGAGAATTAGTGGAATAACTCATTAATCACCGAGAGCGGTGGCTCAGGGCATCAACTGATGTCACTGCAGCGCCTCTGACCGGGAGGTCCTAGGTTCCCACGGCAGGATTTTCGACACTAGCTTCTCAGCTAGGTCGAATTCAATCGCTGTCTGGAGGAGAATTCTAGCGGCCGGCTGCTTTGATCGGTAGTTTTCCGTGGTTTCTCCGATCAACACCAGGCGAATGCCAGAGCAGTGCCCTAACAAACGGGCCAGGGACCGCGCGCGATCTTTCCTTTCTACTTTGTACTACTCTCATCCCTTACACAAACATACTTACACTAACATGCACTACACTACCACACATTCCGGGAGAACGGTCGGGAGCTTAGAGCTTGTCCCGGCTGGGGCGGTGCCCCGCTGGTGGGAGAGTCCTGGTTGGGGGAAACCCTGCTAGCCGGCGGTAAGTGGGCGCCGGAACTCGCCATCCAACGGGGGAAGATCACCGCCATCTCGCGATGTTAAGGCATGCACTTCACTTACGGGACTAATGACCTGAGCTGTTGACACGCCCGGAATCACTAACAACCAACCAACTAACAAATTAATCAATCAAGTTCCGTCAGGCACTTGTAATTCCGAGTATTAAAATTTGAATAAAACGTTGAAGCAGTGGATTCCCTTGTTATCGTATACAACAGGGTTGTGCAACTGGTGGCTCGCGATGACATTTATTGTGGCCCGCGAAAGGTGCCGTGCTCAACACAGTAAAAATAAGTTATTTTTTTACTAAAGGCATTTTTCCTAGTAAATTAACAAATTCTACATCATCCTACTATGTTTCCCTGCGTTATCGATGGTACGGCCTGATATCACACATGGGTCCTTCCTCCCCTCCCCCGTTTCAAAGTAGCCAGGCAAAGTTCCGAGATCAACAATACGGATAAGTTAGGTATGGATCACCTGAATAATGAGAATATGCTCGACAACCATATTAAAGGTTTTCGTTGTAATCCTTGAAGCCTCGCAAATTGAACACCTCTGTTATAAAAAAAATACAGCATTTGTTCTTTAATGAATTTCAACAACAGTTACTGACATTAAAAATTGCCGACGAAGACAAAATGGTAGAGTTTGAATAGGAACCAATAGTTAAAAAATCTTACGCAAACCCACTAGATAGCTCTAAAACAAATTGAGACGAAGTAAGGAGTCCAGGTGATCATGGCAAAAGGCTGTGATTAAAGAGGAAGAAAACTATGTGGTCCCACTAATTGAAGTAATACGTACGACTGAGAACTGCTTCAGGTGAAACAGGGTACTAATTGGTTCCTTCCCATCAAGAAATGAAAGGACAATAAATACGCAAGTTCCTTATGATGCAATCTTAACAAGTCGTTTTTTTTTGTGACTTTATTTCACAAATCTTTATAAAACCCGTATATCTTCATCTGATGAACTTGACGTAGGAAATAATAGCCAATTACCACATATAATCGATGTATTGCACGCATCCTGTTGTCACATCATTTTCCTTTTGAATGATAGAAATCGTACCAACGCATCCTTGATGAGGTGAAACATAATAGTAATAGCCGTTTGGTGAGCGTGTTATAACTGCAAATGATAAAGTTCTTTGACTTGGGAGATATATCTATAAATTATGCATTTTCACAAATATTCTAAATTGAGAGTTGGAGTAGTTTCAATGCCCCTAAAAATGCCGTTTTTATTTTGAAAGAGCGGTATCATCCTGATAAATTATCTAAGTTAATTTTATACGCAAAAATAGAGCATTTGTATTGCGCATTATCTTTGTCCGCTCCCTGCCCTATTTAGCCATGTCTCTCCCCTGCCTCGCCATGAATCTCTCCGTTGTTTTCTGCCTGCTTCTCTCCGTCCTGTCCTCCACCCAGCCTCACCATGTCAGTTTGTCCGCACCGTCCTGCTCTCCGTCCTGCATCGCCAAGTCTCTCCCCTTTTTATTCCTCGCCCTTGACTCTTCCCGTTGTGTTCGCCGGCTGCCTCGCCATGTGCCTCCCCGCCCTGTCCTGTCCTCCCCGTGCCTCGCCATGACTCTCCCCGCTCTCTCCCCCTTCTGCTTCGCCTCTCCGCCGCCGCGACGCCACTTGCGCTCTGGGACGCCTTCCGTCGCGGCGCTTCGACCGCGTTCGTGTTTGAATTCTTCAATAGCGCATCCAATCACTTCCTTATGAAACCAAGATATTGGCGGCGTACTCTCCAGAGTAATATTTTCCCCTGAAGGCTGTTCGTATATATCGGATCTGAAAAGAACCCTCTGACATTTTCCCGATTTTGTCCTTTCGTGATTTTGTCCTTTACAATGAGCGCACATGAGCGCTTTTCAAGAATCGTTTTTGATAGACAAAGTCAAATTAAAATTATGATGTATTGTATTATGAAGTAATGATATTTGTATTTACTACATCAGATGTATTTTAATTGTTTAAAATCTATCAATTAATATTTTCCTGTTTATGGACGTATTCATACATGGGATTTTAGGAAATAAGAGACAAACGCTGTCCAATTAATGTTATATACAGCTGGAGTTTAATATCCATGCATCTTCTAATCGTGATTGTTCAATAACAGGGTTCAAGGATTTATACTGGAATCACCAATTACTTTTAAATATATTTATATTCTATCATGCAGAACATACATACAGAAAATTAGTTCTTGCAATATTTACTGTAAAATTGAGAAAAAGAAGAATTCAAATTCGAAATGGATGTGAAAGAATAACTATAACTCGCCATCCAAAAAATATTTAAGATACAATCTAAAGATTAAATGAAACCTCACACGTGCAATTTTCATGATACAGAAAAAAAATCATTACCAATTCAATCACTATTTCGGATCAGCGACTTACGCCGAAACTCTACTAGTTATTGCAGCGATATGAAATACCACCACGAAGTGAACATAATTCTCTTTGTGACTTTGCTTTTCCTCTTTACCTAGAAGTCTTCCGTCATTAGGCCTCATTCTCAATGCAAACTTAAACGTAAACGTAACGTAGCCGCAAAACCTACAAATGAGTTACTACACGAAACCATTCACAATGCCTTGACGTAACCGTAGACGTAAGTCCGTAAACTTAAAAGAGTTCACAAGCTCCAAGATTTTACGTTACGTTTACGTCGGAATTCTACCCAACACCAATCAGAGAGGAGCGTGGAAGGTCGATTTCAGGTTGTGCTGAGGTAGTTTGTGGTTATGTCATTTTGTTATTGTAATGTAGAAAACTAGTTTACGAACGCCAAAAAGTTTTGATGCATGTAGTGAATTCAAAGTAAAAAAATTGGGCAATTTTTATTGTGACTTTAACTTGACATGGCGAATAAACTAATTATGTTCGACGAATTACTCGTGAATTTGGTACAAGAGAATCCTTGTTTATACGATGAAGGGAATTCGAACACTACTACAACAGCTTCTCGCATGTATATAAAGACAAATCGATAGAAATGTCGAAGAAAAAGCTAGAAATTATGGTGGAAAGATCTTTCCACCGTGCTAGAGACGAATCAATCAAGTCAGTACGTTGAATTCTATTTGTTTTTTTGTTGTTTTTGTTTTTAATTTGTTGTTTCGTTGTTGACACAACGTGTCTCTTAACCCTTGTTGGGCCAGGGGCTAGACGCCGTTAGATCCCGAGGTTCCTAGCCGGTCATCCAACCAGAAAACCGCGAGTCTCGAATTCGCTTAACTTTCGTGACTTCACGGAGCGTAGTCAACGAATTCGGCTAGCGCCGCCGACGGAACTCACGTTCCAGCCTACGTTCGTCATTGTGAATCCTTGTGTTTACGTGTACACTTTACGTCTAAGTTTACAGCATTACGTCACGTTTAAGTTTGTATTGTGAATGAGGCCTTACCAAGAACTGAGCTTGTTGTGTCAGCGCTTTAGGCTCAACGCGCGCTCTACCGTCGATGACCCATGGTTCGATCACGCGACGGCCAACAGGCACTTCAGCAGTCCCTCTGATCAGCAAGTCCACAGCTCGGTCCTTTTATCTGAGTGGCGGCCCTTGCGAGTGGCGATCGACGCACGTGCCAATAAGCCTCTTCTACTAATGTTGACCGGTTTCTGATTAATTCCTTGTCCAATGATTGTGCGAGTTAATTAGTGGACTCGCGTCGAACAAACTCTCGTCGCCGGAACAGAGCAATGGATGTGGAATTCTGCCACTGACGACTTACATCAGTCAAAGGAAGAGCCTTCGTGTGGCCTCGGAACGGGCTCTGCCGTTTCAATTATGTCATGCGGCCATCCGGTCGTGCTCAACTGCGTATACGCCGTCAATGATTAATCTGATGGTAGAGAAGATTGGTTCTTGTACCTAGTTTACCCGAGCTTCGGCTTTGTCATTAGTAATTTTCACTAGCACGTTTGTAAATAATGTTTAGTGATAAGTTTTAGAAAATCTAGCAAGTGTAAAAGAACAGAAGAACAAACTTATTTACTTATCAGAAAATACCTACCATCGCAATAATGCTACCACGAACTTGACAGCAGAGAGTACCTCTCTGATAGAAGCGAGAAAGTAAGAACTTCTAGATTGCCTTGTCGTGAGAGCCATGTTTGCTTGCCGAGAAATGTGATAAATTGCGTTTGCAAATTCCTGATGCTGAACTGAGTAAACAACTTTTATTTGGTTGGCATTGTATTAGTGTCTCTTCAACTTCCAAAAAAACAGCAAACTGGGCTGTTGTCATTCTCATATACATTTGCATCTTGTGAAACGTTGGGCTTAACTCCTTATTAGTTCCTTTTTTGGATATTATTTGGACTTATTTCTTCGTTTTTTGGATATTATTGGAATAAAATTGTAATAGAGTTCTTAAAACGCGGCAGCGGTGTAAATACATTCTGAACAGATACTATGCATGGTTTGACTATAAATAATATTAGAATTTACTTGCATCTAATATCCCTTTCTGAGCACCAACATGTAAACTATACTTGCCTCTTGTTTTCAAACCGTTTTATTGTAAGTGATAAATATAAATGACAGCTTCTCATCTCTCATAAATTTGACACTAGAGACACCGGAGCTCTTCGTTTTGAATGTTGGTGTTTTTACACTTTACTTGTTTTCAAACCTTTTTGTACGTCTTCTATGGTAAGACATTATTCATTTGAGAGTTATGAAGGAAAAGTAAAATTTTCTGAACACTTGATAGAAATAAACACCGGATATGTTATATCTTTAACTCGAAGTATCTATGAAAGCTGTTCCACTTCTTGCATTTCTGCACTATGAATTTTTTGGTTACTCGTCTTTGAACTCGAATTAAAATAAAGTGAAACATTTCTTTACAATTAATTTTATTGTTTTATTCTAATAGAACAGATACATTGACTTTAAAATCATTAGTATAGTATAGGGTGCATCTACTGTTGAATTTGAGAAATGCACTACGTATTTTAACCATGAGAATATTTGATAACATTGCATTTACAAAATATTTAGGTAAGATTTGTTTGAAAATATTATGAAATTAAGTTCGTTAAAACGGAAAGCAAAAAACACGTGCACCAAGTCTCGTAAAGTTCTCATTAAGTTAAATAACATTAAAAGGACAGGGAGTTATATTATTAATTTGTTAACTAATTTCTGCTGACGCACGAAAAGCTACGTTCTTCTTTGTTTTAGTGCGTATAAGCTTCATCTGCTTGTTAAAAATAAGTGCTATAGAACACAGAGTGTCTAGAGTTAATAAAAAAAATTGTTTGCCTGAAACTGATTATTCAGATTATTTTCGAGCATCCATTTGCTCTTCATTTCCCCACTTTCCAATACCAATTTCATTCGGTGAAGTTCATATGAGTCAATCAGTGCATTCGTCACATCGTGTGTAATTACCGAATGTTGAACCATGATAACGATAATTTTAAAATTTCTCATGCGAGTTTCAAAACATTGGTAACAGTAATTTCTCAGCATACTGAATTTTACCCCTTTTGTTAAAGAATTTTAATGAACAGGTATGTAATAGTTTATAATGAAATTTTGATGTTTCAAAATATATTATTTGGCATTATAAATTAAACCAATCTATATTCATAAATGTAAATTTTAATATATATATATATATATATATTAATATATATATATATATATATATATATATATATATATATATATATATATATATATATATATATATAGAGAGAGAGAGAGAGAGAGAGAGAGAGAGAGAGAGAAGTGAAAAAACACAATTACAAACATTCTCTTAATCTCGCACAAGATTTTTGTACAGGGTATAATGTCACTAAAACATGTTAAAACCAAAGAGGATATGTTATAGTACATACGTAGTTTATTGGACATCAACTTGATCGTGATCGATGTATACCGTCTCCTAAGGTGGACTAGGCACAGCTTATGATTGGTCGGTAGGAAGAAGTGGTAAGAAAAATCGGGTATAAAAAGTGATACACTTTTTGAAGTACTACGTCCTGATTGGGACATTTTCTTTGTATACTTAAACATTACTGGTTTTAATTTCACAAGTGGAATACAAGTACGTACTGCAACTTGTAAACAAAAATAAGACTTGTGTTTTTATTCGACAAAGTCGTACGAAGCAAGCGATTTTAACAGGAATAGTGTTTCTTACATAATTCAATCGTCACCACATTCTTTTCAACCCTACCTAGAGCGCCAGCACGTATCGAATCGCCGATGGAGAGACTGCTCAACATCGATCACCAGTTCTTGGAGCCATAGCAGTGCCCGCATATGCTCTAACATCTCTCTGTTCATTCCAATCACAAAGCCACGTGACCTGCCTCTCATCTTTCCCATAACGCAATCCTCATTTATTCATTTCGCTTCTGTCGTCCTCCATTGCTCTTCCATTTATCACCTTTCCAATGATTATCGAAGTTTTTCTCGTTTATTCCTACTGCATGATGAACGGAAGAATCAAAGTTCGTCCCTGCGCTCACACTGTAATTACCATAGAAGTCCATTACTATTACCACAAGAGTCTATTTTTCTCCTTTTGGCGATAAGTTTGTACGTATTTCCACGATCTCAGAAATGAAATGTGAATGTATTTTGGCTTGTCAAGTTTGGTTGTCGAATAAAAATGAAATGTGCTTGTCTTTTGACTTTTCGAATAAATATACGAGTCTTAATTTTTGTTAAAGTCTGTAATATCGTATTTTCTGCTTATACTGCTTCAACAATCATAAACATTGTAACTTAAGATTTGAAATGTGTCTAATTCTGATACTATAAACATCTAATGAAAATAATATCAGTCGTAATAAGTACAGACGCCTGCAGTTTACTTCGTAGAATTATTTAAATACGGTTGGATCATTATGTGAAAAGTTCACATTAATTATTTTTCACCCCCAAGCAAACTGAAGCTTTTCCAAACCCACTTATCTCAATAATACTGAAATACGAGTTTGTCCGCGAGGGTACGTTCGTGCATAGTGAGCTACAGTTATCTGGTTCCAAGGGATTGTTATTCATCACAGTAATGAGTATTTATGTCAGTTTGTAACTATGAATGCGATTCTTCACTCGACTAAATTCTTCGTTAGTCATTTGGAAACAAACTAAGAGTGAAGGTGCATGCTTGACACGATCAGCATGTCAGTTGCAGATCAGCGTCGATCGGAGGAGAAGACAACGCTGGTGTTATTCCTTCTGTATTGTAACGAATATTGCGATATCTGCCGGCGGTCCTCCAACTAGATGGTCCCGGAGTGTTCGCGATGTGCATCGCAAGTTCCAGTAAATTCTAGACGGCGCCCGCCGAGTCTAACTAGGCGGCGACCGCGAGTCAGACTGATGTCTGATGTGGAAGTTGAGCTGTGAAGTGTGTGCATCTCGATGAATAGCAGTGCAGTGGTTGTGCTCAGTGACGTGATCAGTGCATCGAACATTGGTCAGTGCTTAGGACTGTGCAACAGTGCAAAAGAAGTGAACAGTGAAAATAAATAGCAGTGTAGTGTCAATAAATAATCAAGAGAAGTGTAGTGTAAATAAATAATCAAGAGAAGTGTAGTGTAAATAAATAATCAAGAGAAGTGTAGTGTAAATAAATAATCAAGAGAAGTGAAGGATAAATAAATAATCAAGAGAATTGCAGTGTAAATAAATAATCAAGTGAAGACAATCTGTACATAAATCAAGTGTTTTCAGTGATCGTGTCAAGAAACAAAATAAACGTTTTTGTTAAAGTAATATCTGTGTTTTAATTCACCACATAGAAACGTAGCAGTATCATCTTTGCAATAACAATTGCCGGTTGCCGAAGAAGACGCACCAGTGACGGCATGGGAGAAGCGAACCGGGGTGGGCAACACGCGGAGGAAGGGGTTGGGCGGGGGTGGGGGCGGCGGCAACGTATCGACCGTCGCGGTGTCCGCGCAGAAATGCATGCGCATGAATTACAGCGTCGACGGACGCCGCGGCCGCGCAGCGATAAGTCTGCGCGACGCGATGCGTCGCGGCGCACGGCCGGTACAGTAACTGCGCGCGCAGTTCGTTTTTCACTTCACAGAGCGCGGGGGTGAGGAGAGGCGCTCTCGGTAGAGTTTGGTCCGTTGCTCTGAAAAAATATTGTACGACCAAGTTTGTGATTGGCTACGAGAGTTACTCGTTTTGAAACAATCCTATGTAGGAACATTTTTGACTCTGTAAGAAACGTACGTTTAACGTCCGTTGCTTTCAAAATGTACTGTGCGGCCTAGTTTGTGATTGCTATGTGAGTTACTCGTTTTGAAACAATCCTATGCAGGAACGTTTTTGACTCTTTAAGAAACGTACTTTTAGCGTCCGTTTTAGGTCCGTTGCTTTGAAAAAGTACTGTGCGACCAAGTTTGTGATTGGCTACGTGAGTTACTCGTTTTGAAACAATCCTATGTAGGAACGTTTTTGACTCGGAGAAACGTACTTTTAGCGTCCGTTTTAGGTCCGTTACTTTGAAAATGTACTGTGCGACCAAGTTTGTGATTGGTTATGTGAGTTACTCGTTTTGAAACAATCCTATGTAGGAACATTTTTGACTCTTTAAGAAACGTACGTTTAACGTCCGTTGCTTTGAAAATGTACTGTGCGGCCTAGTTTGTGATTGGCTATGTAAGTTACTCGTTTTGAAACAATCCTATGTAGGAACGTTTTTTCACTCTTTAAGAAATGTACTTTTCGCGTCCGTTTTAGGTCCGTTGCTTTGAAAAAGTACTGTGCGACCTAGTTTGTGATTGGCTATGTGAGTTACTCGTTTTGAAACAATCCTATATAAAAACGTTTTTGACTCTTTAAGAAACGTATTTTTAGCGGAGAAATTCAGAAACTGCCATGCATAAAAACTTTTATTTTAAATGAAGTACTGAGAAACTCTTTCGGCCGGCATCATTTCTTGTTTCTAAATTTAGACATTTTAATGGTGTTGAAAAAAGATCATTTGAATGAATAAAACACCATGGTTAATCTTTTTCTGGGGAATTTCTTTCGCTCGGAGATTGGTGGAGCCGCCACACCAAGAAATGGCTCATCATGGAGTAAAGATAAAAATATAAAACTGAAGCCTCCAGGGCGAAGTGTAACGTTATGTAGTTCGATTCAATTCTGATCGAATTATGTGAAATGAAACTGACACGAAATGAGCTGTCAATAATTTCCCATTAGGTTCACTGGAACGTTCTGTATTTTTTTTCAACACATGCTTCATCAGCATTATCTTTGTTATTGAAATTATCCTCATTCCTCTTTCTATGTCCATCGATTTTCTCTTTCGCTAGCGCGGTTGGATTTGGTTGAAATTCAATTGGGGAATTGGCTATTGTGTAACCGCTTGTCATTGAATATTATTATAGCTCAATTAACAAAAATCTAGGTTTACACAAAAGTCAAAGACGGGAAATCAATACAAGAGAACATCGAATATATTTGAGGTTGAACCATTCGTTAAGCGTTCGCATATTGTGCGCGTCCCTGACCAGTGATTAGAGTATGAGGCGGTTATGTGTGTGGCTTTGAGCGAGCGATAATGTGATTAGTCATTGCTACCCACAGCACAAAGCTCGTGATGCAGGCGCACGTTCATTTTGTTAGGCAATCCAGTCAGCGACCCTTTGTGACGTAGCCAACGAACCTTTAAACTTCATTACCAATTAGGTCTGTCCAATAGAAACAAAATTTCAGGTATAAGGTCAGCATTCCAATATGTTAATTGTTCAGACGAACAGATAACGTGTTGATTATCATGAATTCCACTTTCCCAATGTGTATGCCTAGGCCGAATAGTGTGAGAGAAAGGGTAAATGATCTAGTTGTGTCTACGACCTGTTTTATCGTCTTGTTAGTACCCAGCATCGGGCATCTAGTTTTTCACCAAATTCTCAGCCCCCACGTATTTAAGGTGCATCTTTGAAGACGAAAAATCAGGTTGGATGATGCATACGCTAGAATGCGATGCTTTAAAGAAACTCATTGACCTGCACGAGGCTGCTTCGCAAGCTTATCAAGTTAGTACCAGCATCACACTCGATGGGACACGCCCCTCCTCCGTTTTCCCTGAGCGTGGGCCCTTTCCATGCCGAATGCAGGACCTTATTGCAGTCCAACGGGACTGATCAGACCCTGGGACGCAAAACCCTCACCCCTCTCCTCACTCCAAATACCTACGTGGCACTAGCGAGGTGCTAGCGATGTCCGTTTCACGGAAAAACGGACACCGCGCGGAAGTTGCCGATTCCTCACCAAGATTTTATACGTGCGACCGAAGTTCCAATCTCACCCGAAGGGGTAGATGAAATTGTGAATTCTACAAGTGGAATGTAGTCAAATTGTGAAATGAAAGCTGAAACAAAGCCTATGCCACAAACTCATATTTCTAGAACTAATCTCTTACCAATTGAACAATATTTGTACCTACGTCTTTACAAATTCAGAGATGTCACAGTAACCTCAGCGTCAATTGTCGCAATTACTTCTCAACAAAACAGTTTGTTTTTTACATTGAGAATTTGATTCGATAATATACTTGAGAAAATGATATTAACAATTATATTATTTCGAAACGTAACAATTGAAATCATTCTTGCTTTGCGTAATTTCAAAGTAACAACAGATTTCGCTCACGGCTTGGTTAAAAGACAACTGAATTCATTAATTAGACGGTGAACCACGCACAACATATTGAAATTCCGCATTAATTTTGTGCACTCTGTAAATGTTGTTACCGGTACCGGTAGCTCAGTGCATCAACTGATGTCACTGCAGCACCTCTGACCGGGAGATCCTAGATTCGAGTCCTGACGGCGGCAGGATTTTCGACACTAGCATTTCAGCATGGTCGAATTCAGTTGCTGTCTGGACGATAATTCTAGCGGCCGGCTGCTCTGATCGGTAGTTTTCCGTGGTTTCTCCGATCAACACCAGGCCTATGCCGGAGGAGTACCCTACCAAACGGGCCACGGACCGCGCGCGATCTTTCCTTCCTCTTCCTTGTCCTATCCTCTTTCCTTACACACACATACTTACACTAACACGCACTACACTACCACGTATTCCGGGAGACCGGTCGGGAGCTTAGAGTTTGTCCCGGCTGGGGCGATGCCCCGCTGGTGGGAGAGTCCTGGTTAGGGGGAGACCCCGCTAGTCGACGGTAGGTCGGCGCCGGATCTCGCCATCCAGCGAGGGAAGATCACCGCCATTTCTCGCGAAAAAAGCATGCACTACAGTTACGGGACTAATGAACAAAGCAGTTGACGCGCTCCAAAACAAACAAAAAAACAATCAATCAATCAATGTAAATGTTGTTCCTGTCACCATTGCTTCCGAAAACATCTAGATATCCCCCGCAGGAGCAAGCACTGGTCGCGCGCAGCCGAGTTTCCACCGCCAGCGAATGCGCCGTGGAGTCGGCGAGGTCGCGCGTAACATGTTAATAATCTCCATTAATTTCGCCTCCTCTACCGCACGTTGGCGGTGTCACCGACGTGTCCCTCGTAGGAGAGCGCGAATAAACGCTTGTTCTGCGGATGTGGGCGGCGGAGGCGCGTACCGGGAGCAAAGAACCCCGTGAGGGCGGCCCGGGGGGGGGGGAGACGCGGGCGCCGGGTCATTAATGCGGTTGTACGCCGGTGGCGGCGCCACCTGCGCCGTGCGCCCTGCATCGACGGGCAGCGGCGGCGGCGGGGGCGGGGAGGGCTGCCGGCTGAAGGGTCGTTATGCAAATGGAGGTGCGGCGTGGGGCTGAGGTGGCCGTGGGGGCGGAGCGCGGGAGGCGGGGCGCGGGGGTGGGATGCGGGGGGCGGGGGTGGGATGCGGGGGGCAGGGGGTGGGGCGTGGGGCTGAGGTGGCCGTGGGGGCGGGGCGCGGGGAAAGGGGGCGTGGCCCGGTGTGTGTCTCGCGGCGGCTGCGGCGCCCGAACAATATGCGGCTCAGGCAGGGAACACGCTGCGCCGCGCGGCGCCCCGGGCGTTGACTGGGCGGCCCCCGCAGCACCGCCTCGCAGCACGGGAGGGGGATGGGCGCGCGCTTAGGTGCATTTGGGGCCGCATATTGATCTTTACACTAATAGCGTTTTCCATTCGTTGCACTGGAACCCAACCTAATGCAGGGCAAAAACGTCATCGCTCCGCAACAGTGCTGCCCCACACGCGTGAATGAAACGCGGATTCCGGAACCGAGCCAGTGCGTGTGCGCTACGCAGTGAAATTATACATAGATGTTCTTGGTCTGTCACACTGATGGAACTCGAAAAATAATAATTTTGAATTCTGATCGTTGTTACAATTTTTATGGTCTTTTGGTAATTCTTACTTCTTAATTCATAAATTATTAACGTGTGGTTTCATTACTTACAAACTACCAAAACTTCAAATGCGAATGTGTCGAAACTTCATTTTTCGAGATTTGCCAGTGATCGACATAGTACACAAGATTTTGAACACAAAGGCTTCTGCAGAATTGTTTGGTTATTGAAAACCATCAAAATTTTAACATGAGCATTTCCGCTGGTATATGTATGGATGTGCGAGAAATATTTCTTGGCATATATGTTTGAATGACTTTCTAAGAGTAAGAATTTTTATTTTCACTCTATTAGCGTTTCGAAATCGAAACGTACTTACACTTTGGTTTCTAAGTAGCACTGGATTTGTTAACATGAAGTTATTCTAGGTTGAATTTTAGGAAAACAAACTTATTTTCCGAACTTCGCGAGTCACAAACATTATTTGAAGACATTTCTTGCAAAACATAATATATTCCTTTATTCAAAGTATCCCTGCGTGACAGTAGATCCTCAATTGCCTTCAGAACTTCACCACGAATCCAAATCAGCATGGATAACTTCCGTACCTAACCTCACAATGGCCCGCTGCACAGGACTGCACTGACGCGATCGTCGGTGCAGTTTAGTACGCCCGAGTGCGCCCTGGCTCCGTGTGATTGTGCGAATGGAACATGCGCTTCTTTGCACTGGTGCGCCCTAGCGGTCGAATGGAACACGAAAGCTGCCCTGAGTGCGCACTGGGTGCGTACCAGTGCGGCGAATGGAAAACGCTATAAGAATCGATGTAGCAGAGCAAGTAGAGCAGATAGACAAACCTTCGAACGTCAAAAATCTCGATCGTCTACTTTCGTCGTTCGATTTCGGCGAAAAATAAATAGAATGAAGTGAATGCTGCGTAAATGTCTTTACCAACATACTCTATTGTTGTTGTGATCCTAGATTTATAGTATAGTATCTGCACATGCATTATACTTGTGTCAACTGCTTTATTCATTAGTCCCGTAAGTGTAGTGCATGTTTTTTCTAGGGAGGTGGCACGTGATCTTCCCCCTGTGGATAGCGAGATCCGGCGCCAACCTACCGCCGGCTAGTGGGGTTTCCCCATAACCAGGACTCCCACCAGCGGGGCACCGCCCCAGCCGGGACAAGCTCTAAGCTCCCGACCGGTCTCCCGGAAAATGTGGTAGTGTAGTGCATGTTAGTGTAAATGTGTGTGTATGTAAGGGGAGAGAATGGGACAAGGAAGAGGAAGGAAAGATGGCGCGTGGTCCGTGGCCCGTTTGTTAGGGTACTGCTCCGGCATTCGCCTGATGTTTATCGGAGAAACCATGGAAAACTACCGATCAGAGCAGCCGGCCGCCAGAATTCTCCTCCAGACAGCGACTGAATTCGACCTAGCTGAAAAGCTAGTGTCAGGACTCTAACCTAGGACCTCCCGGCCAGAGGTGCTGCAGTGACATCGGTTGACGCACTGAGCTCCCGGTACAAAACACGAGGAGAATAGGAGAGTACTCCAAAGGCATCGACGCAACTGGCAGATGCAGCGGCGACTGTGCCGGTCGCGTGATCGGGTCGTGAGGAGGCGGCGTGATGGAGGGCGAGCCGTGATGCGCGAGTGATGCGGGTGGCGGCGGGTGGCGGCGGCCGACGCCCCCGCGCGTGCCCCGAATCCACCTCCTCCCCCTCCCCCACCCCCACTCCCCCGCTCGCTTCGACTACCGGCCCCCGTGCTCAGGACCTGCCTCCGCCGGCGCCCGCTCCCGCCCTGGCCCCGCCCCGCCTCTCCCCCGCCCCACCGCCGCCCCGCCCCCGACCCGCCCCGCCCCCGACCCTCCCGCCCGACCCCGCCCCAGCCCGCCCCCGCCCCGCCCCAGCTCCGCCCCGTTCGCATCTACCACCGGCCCCCGTGCTCAGGACCTGCTTCCGCCTCCGCGGCGCCCGCCACCGCCCCCCCCCGCCCCCCCCGGAGGCGACGTGCCACGCACGGCAATGCGGCGCCGTGCGGGGCACGCGTGCGTAGCAACAAGATGATGCAGATTGACTTTCGGCAGGAGTGTGAGTTAATGGATGGCGTTGTAAACTATAGGTAATAAAAAAAACATCTGCGGATATTTTCAGCGACGAGGTATAGATCACACACCGAATTAATAATATAACGTTGATGAAACTTTATTTAACAAAACACCGCAAACCGCGATGAAACATAGTATAATGCAAAGTGTAATGCACGTGTGTCGCTATGTGTCAATGCCAAAAGTTTTATTCAGAGAAAGTCGTTCTTACGTAGCTCTACGTAAGAATTCACTGAAAATAAATGTTGAAATAAAAATCTTGAAAGAGTTCACGACAAAACGGGAATAGTCTTTAATATAATTTTATCGTTTTTACCTGGATGTGATATTTTTTCCGAACTCATTGAAAAATAAGTGTTAGCTTGTGAGTAATATTTGTTTCACTTTATATTAACTTTTATATTTATAATTGATCGAGTTGTTGGTTACTTTCTTTTCGATTCACTATCACCAAAAACGTGCTTTGAGCGTTTTATGTTTGTGCTCTGAGACCATATGGGATGTGGACCGTTGGAAGTCGATAGTGCTCACGGGGTAAGCTGGGATGAAACGAGTGGGAGGATATTGATGCCATGCGCATGGACTAGTTTCGTAATTATTCCCGTTGATGTATTGTATGTTATATCCCGAGAAGTGGTTGTCGCCACTGAAAAATGAAAATGAGTATAAATATGAACTTGAGCCTGCGCAGTCATTCCTCTTCCAGAGATCTCCTTCAGCGGCTCAAATTCTACGTTACCGACAAGTTCTCGCAAAGTTCACATACATTGCATACAGTGTACACATATAATGTAGCATCTGCAAACACAAACAATGCAGTGCATGTAAATCTAAGTGTGTGTAAGTAAAGGGAGAGTATAGAATAAGAAGAGGAAGCAAAGATGGCGCGTGGTCTGTGACCCGTTTCTTAGAGATCTTCTCTCACTTTCACTTGGAATAGGAGAAACTGTGGAAAACCATCCATCAGAGCAGGCAGCCATTAGAATTCTTTTCCAGAGTCTGACTTCGACCTCGCAGAGAAGCTATTGTCGAAAATCCGCCGTCGTTTGAACCCTCGACCTTCTTGTCACCACCGCGAGTGGTGGATCGGGGCATCAACTAAGGTCACTGCGGTGCCTCTGACCGGGAGATCCTAGGTTGGAGTTCCGACGGTGGCAAGATTTTCTCACTAGCTTGTCAGCTGGGTCAAATTCAGTCGCTGTCTGGAGAGGAATTCTAGCAGCCGCCTGTTCTGAACGGTAGTTTTCAATGGTTTCTCCGATCAACACCAGTCGAAGCCGGAGCAGTACTCTAACAAACGGGCCACGGACCGCGCGCGATCTTTCCTTCCTCTTCCTTGTCATATCCTCTCCCCTTACACACACTCTTACACTAACATGCACTACACTACCACATATTCGGAGAGACCGGTCGGGAGCTTAGAGCTTGTCCCGGCTGGGGCGGTGCCCTGCTGATGGGAGAGCCCTGGTTGAGGGGAAACCCCACTAGCCGACGGTAGGTCGGCGCCGGATCTCGCCATCCAGCGGGGAAAGATCACCGCCATCTCCCGAGGAAAAACATGCACTACATTCAAAGGACTAATGACCAAAGCAGTTGACGCGCCCGGAAACACGAAAAAAATCAATCAATCAATGGATCGGTGCTCCCGTGGATCTCCAACAGCCGGTGTGGGGTGCGGCCTGGCCGGGAGAGGGGCGTGGCGTATGCGCCGGTGGGCGGGGCCGGGCGCGGGGCGTGGAGGGAGGGGCCGTGACGAGGTGCCTGGGGGCGGCCGCGCGTCGCAGACCCGCAGTTCCGAGTTTGATGCCACCCGCGCTCGCGCTGTGTTCTCAGGAAATTGGCGCCCCCGTCGGCGGAACTCGCCGTAATGATAACCAAGCAAGGTGCTGCGAGGGAGCCCAAATGATATTTTAGTTTACAGGAAGTAAGGAACAAGAGCACACAGCCACAGAAGCAATTCAGTGTTGGGAACTTCAAAGGTTTATCTGAGGAAGCAGTAATTTACGCCATGATTACGTTGTTTCACTGCTGAATGAAGGAATCTCATCCTCCCGCAAAAACTTAACAAAATATGGGATTTTTATCTTACAATTTACGTTAACGTATATAACATTTTCAGTTAAACTGACTAGGCTTAATGCTTGGAAAGGGGCCTTTCAGCCTTTATCTACAACGTTCATACAAAATTGTACTGTTTGCTAAGAACTGCATCTGAAAAAATATAACAACTAAATGATTGTAAATATATTGTTACAAACATTACAGTAGATGATTGCAACACCAGAAAGTACGCATATTATTGAAAAGTGTAATTGATATGCGTGAATTAGCATTGCAATCGTGTCATCTCGTTCTGTGAAGTCGGAGCACATTCAATATATTTCGTGTACAAATTACAAGATAACAAATGTGTCTCATTTGTGAAAAAAGGATTTCTCGCTTATATTCATGAGTCTTACACTCGTCGCCAAACTCGAATCATGTGTTTTTTAGCCATGGTTCGGTTTTAAGTCACAACGTTCTATGTATCTGCAATCTTCGCCATAGCGATATAACGAACTCACTTTAAAAGGTGGAAGTAATTTATGTCGTAATGCCCTTTTCTTTCAACATAAAAATGTTCCCTTGGGATATAATGAGCATGAAGCTTTTAGCTAGTTGTCTTTCAGTATTTTACTGGACGAAGAAAACTCTTTGTTTGAATGGTCTCGCATGGAAATATGTGCTATTATTATCCTGGGGCATTTGCACAAATTAGTATCGTGGGAATAATCCTGCTTCATCTAGTTTGTGTTTGGAATAATAAATGTCCCCGGATATTGCATGTACATTCGAGAGATATTTGAACATACATGCAGATCGTTTAAGCCTAATTACAGTGGAATGAAGGTAACCCAGAGAGTTAGTACTTCTCGGGATTCATTAATTCGTTGAGAGAGAAGGAGAAGAGGGACGAAATAACAACATATGTTAGGAGAAAACATATCAAACTTGCAGTGAGCAAATATATTAATGTTCTTTTCGCAAATATGGTCAAAATTGAAATGTTAAAGTGTCTCCCCGATATAAAAGAAATATTTCTATGTGATAATACGAGTCCATAAAACAGTTGAGCCAGTGAAGTCTAAATTTGCAATCGAAGCATGATGTTTAGTAACTATTTCCAAAATATTGCTTTTGATAATTAATAACTATATGTGATAAAAATAGGGTAGTCATATAGAGTTTAGTACTGAATTCATGAACTTCGCGTAGAGTGAAACTGTTAAATCGACAAGTTAATGAGCAGTATACACTGTACGAGACGCTACGTACGTGACATTTGATGACTGAGCTACCGGTAGGGGTCCCTAAACCGAACTCATTACATTAGCCATAGTCATCTCCCAAAGTGTTCAACAGGATACGAGTCATTGCCTCCGTGGTTTTTACCGTTAATCACGAAATTTCTACTTTTCGAAGATTGAAAAAGTGCATTTTTAATATTTTAATGTCAATATAAAACATTACAAAATAAATAAAAAATAATAATAACCATTACACGAGCTTTGTGTTATACATTTATTCCTCCCCTAACTTCTCTGCCTGAAAAGCTTCTACCTTCGTTCTAAAACTATGCTTAACTTTATTTTGATAAAATTACCTAAAATTACAATCAAATATTTTTTATTTATTTTCTTCCTACTCAAAAATTTTGCTTTTCAGGGGTTTGTACATTACATACGTAACATTTGAACGTACAAACTTGTAGCTTACTACTAGATAATTTACAGAATTTCACACATATTTGTAACATATACATCTAAACAATTTACATACCATACACAACTTTACCACACATTGTTCATTTTTAGATCTAGATACTCTCTATACATTCTAAAATTATAATATATTTATATTTATAGAATGAAAATTTACAAATTTATTCATGCATTTTTATAGTTAATATATATTTTTCATGGAGATTTTAACATATCTTTCGGATATTGTGAACATATTCTCTTGGAATTATTTAATGTTTTCCTCTTTATAAATTTTATACTGCAAGGAGAGAATGGAAAAAATGTAAAAAAGATTGTAACAGTTCTTATATATTTGATGAACGGCTCTGTTTGTAGTTTTCTTTGAATATGTTTGTTCGAGAGGAAACCAAGGAGACTACACAGTTTCGTAGGAACGGTACGGAAAATTATTGTGTGTGACCTGTCAAAGAATGCCTCGGTGAAGTTCGGATTTTAGACTAATAACATCAAATTCCACTGTTCCGAATGTAATTAATATCTTGACAGAAGAAATCCGAAGAGATCGTGTGAATGATGGACGAAATTCCGAAATTATTATACTGACGTAAACATTTTCGATGAAGGTAAAATGAATGGACGGACGCAGGTGATTCAAATACTAAAATCAATTCACAGAAATAATGTCTCATTTTGAAATATTTTAGATTTTAATAGATTTTTTACGAAATAAGTATCACCAGACATCTTCTTACAATAGTCAGTTGAGTTAGTAATAATAGAGTTATCAGTCGAGTATGTAATAAGATGTAATGATAATAACATCATGTCATGCCCATTGTATAAATTCCAATGCACCATAATTTTCGTGTAAAATTGATTAATTATTCCGCGGAAGATGAAATATTTATGTGAATAGAAGAGAGTGGATTATACCACCGCCGTGTACTAATAATTCCTATATGGATTTCATGAAGTTTGACGTTGAACAAAGTGGATAAATAGTATTTTATATTATAAGTGGCTAAAATAGACCATTATGTGCAAGTTAATTATTCACGGGCGCATTAGCGCGTGTGTATAATTATTAACGAGCATATAATAGTCTTTTAGCCACGTGTGTCATACAATATTTTATCTCATCCGTTCACCTTTGCAACATTTTGAGCTTATTCTCTTCCACAGGTAGGCGTAATAATGATTGGTATACTGATTTCGGCGGTACATTGGAGACCTTGCAGGGTACATTTGAGTTGATACTTGCTGTCTGTTGTAAGATATTCCTGAAAGTATTAAAAGTGAATCTCGGAATGCTTTGGAAGATTTACTACTCAGTAAATCCATGATATATATTGTAAAGAGTACGAAATTTTGAAGGGGTGATGAGAGAAATAACTATTAAAACATATACGAAAAGTTATGTTAGCTTATTTTGCAGCGAAAGTAAGTTCCAATACTTAATGCAGGTACAGTGGAATGTATATGTAGTGAATTAAGTGTGTATTAAACTCTGACATTTAATGATTATTATGAGTAAATGTGTTATTTTCAATATTACAGTATTAAGTATAAATGTTTCTATGTATATTCCTTCATTTTTCAACAAAACAATGTTTTTGTATGAATCATATTGTTCAGTTCGCAGGCAGCAGCTTTTCTGTGGTTTATTGTGACAATTGATAGCTACTTTATTACAGGGCTGTAATAAAGACCCGTTTCACCGACCTCGGGCACGTAAGTAAACAGCCTACAAAGTCGATCGGATAAGATTAAACACGCTTCGTCCCTGTCATTGCTCGGTCTGTACCCAAGGCAGGCCTTGGTCCGTGCAGGGCGCCCCAGCAACTCCGCTTTAAAGGCGAGCATTAAAGCGCCGGGGGGGGGGGTCAGCGAACCTCTTCGCAGGCGTCGCTTGCGCCCGAAATCGCCCTACGGCCCTTCAAGGACGGCCTTCGGGGCGCGGAGGGCGCGGCGGAGGAGGCGCCCCCCCCCCGCCCACGAGACATTGACGGCGAGGAAGAGGACGAGGGCGGGAGAGCGGATGAAAGAGAATCGGAGATGAAGCCAAAGATACGGATAAGTCGGACGCGAATAAGAAGGGATGAGGTGACGGCAGGGGGCGGTGGATGAGGCGACTGTGTCTTCGCTCCACGGCGAGAGGGAGGGTGCTGATGAGGCGGGTGGGCGGATGAACCGCAGAGGGGAGGGGGAGAGCGAGAGGCGGCGTGAGGCGCGAGGCCGGAAGGGAAGCGTGTGGCGGGGTCCGGTGCGCGGCCGTGGCCGTGGGCGGAGGGGGAGAGAGTGGAAGGGGGGGGACAGCCGGGCGGTCGACGACGACGTCGTCGACGGAGCTCCTCGGAGCCGTTAACGCGCGGTCCTAACGAGGGCGCGGCGCGGCGCGGGCGAGCGCTTAGCGCGGGCGATGGGGCGATAGCGAGAGCTCCGCAAGTGACCTCTCGCTTCGCCGCCTGCGATGGACTGGCGGTGCCACGATCCACCCTGACGCCCTGACGCCCTGATGCCCTGACGCCCTGACGCCCTGACGCCCTGACGCCCTGACGCCCTGACGCCCTGACGCCCTGACACCGTAACGCCCTAACGCCATGATGTAACGCCCTGACACCGTAACGCCCTGACACCGTAACGCCCTGACACCGTAACGCCCTGACACCGTAACGCCCTATGACGTCCTGACACAGTAACGTCCTAAGGCCCTGACACCGTAACGCCCTGACACCGTAACGCCCTAACGCACTGACGTCATGACGTCCTGGCACAGTAACGTCCTAAGGCCCTGACACCGTAACGCCCTAACGCACTGACGCCATGAGGTTCTGACACAGTAACGTCCTAAGGCCCTGACACCGTAACGCCCTGACGCCATGACGTCCTGACACCGTAACGCCCTGACGCCCCGCCTGCCGCGCAGGGTAAGCACGCGAGAGGAATTTCAGGAACTGAAACCAATTGAAGTACAGTTATTTTTCTGCTACTCTGCGCTAGTTCTCGTAGGCTGACGATATCTTCCCTTATTGGGACCCTATAGGTTGGGTTCACAGAGATTATCTGGCAAAGTCGGGGAATTTACTTTAAACTAAATTAATTCTAGCTTAATGTAACAACCTAAATCAGACGCCGTCGTTTTGAAGGGCATGATATAATCTAACGTTATTAAAGTTTCTTAAACTTTCCCTTTATTCATTTGCAGCATATTGTTTTTATATATTTTCCATTTTAAGGTCAAAAATACAGGGCTTTGTCCAGCAAGCGGTGTTCCTAGGCCTGCGTCCCCTTTCATTTGTTAACGACCCCTGGGGGAGACCTGTGTCCAGTATGACGTATTCCCATCTCCTGCACCTACACTACTTAGCCTGCCTATTTTAGCAAACGCATATGCATTTATTCCTACATACAACACTAGCACACTTAAGTGAAGGTTTCACACAGACCCACAGCACATTTCACTTGTACTATTTACTCTATATACTCTATTCTGGATCGCCACGGCGCGGTTGTAACAAAGCGCCTGTGACTCCTAGGCATTGTGATGGTGAGCGGGGACATTGGTCCATCACCCCCTCCCGGCCGCTGTTGGCGCATGTCATTCAGTTTTCCTGCAGCGATCGAGAATATCACAGCAAAAGAAATGATCGAGTCAAGGAAAGAATCATCAAAATGATAGCTAAGGAAATGATTATATATAGAGAAGAAAATCAATGATGATCCCCAAGAACACATTCGAAAAGGTTATGACCAATAATGAAAAAATCTCACTGTAGGCAAAATAGGATTTCATCATGGCTTCTGGTTAAGAGAAACCGACAGTGTACATTGAACAACAAAATTAAGTGTTTGGAATTAAAATAAGTCTTCCATACGATGAGGATTTCCAAAAGGTTTATTTGCAAACTGTATTTCAAAAATTACAGTAATACTATCAGTTTACTTGTTAATCACATAATTTATTTCTTTATAAATATTATTTTTTATTTTAATATTCCGTTCGTAATTATTAAGTGATTATTAAATAGGATTTTTCTACTAAACTCACGCTCTACAGATGCAATAATGTCAGCCCTTGGCATGGACATCGAATGAGATTTTTGGAGGTCGCTTAGTGTTGAAAATGATCTTGATGTTTCTTAGTTCCAAATGATAAGCTTTTCGCCAATACTGTACATTTATCAATTGTAAGCTTTCGCCATCTGTTACTGAGAAATTGCCAAAATACTTACTCTGTAATGTGTAATTCTACTTGTGATCTTAATCATTTGCGCGAAACCGCAGCAGTTATAAAATCGGAATGAATTTAGATTTCCGTTTACATTGGTCGAACACATCACTGTCTAGTACCCGAGAATGCATTTCAACAAATGAAAGGGGAAATAAAGTATCTTGAAATGTATCTTTTGTAAACCAAAAAGAAAATATTTTTCTGTCATCCTACCAAATGTAAGTAGTCTTTCGGTAAACTCACAGCTTTTCTGCTGCATCTGTGATCTTTGACTCTTGTGAAGTTTCCTTGCTCAACGAAGATGAGGTGTGAGGATTGAGAGGTCGGCCCATCGGTCGTTCTTAAGTTTGTGGTCCTTGTAAATATTCCGCATTTACTGAAAATTATCAGGGTAATCTTGTGAACTATCGTTCAGATCAGTCGTCTTGAACTCACTGGGCGACCGGAGCACAAAGCCAACGATATTGAACCACAAGCACTTTCCCAGCAACCGCGTTTGTTCGAACTCCAAAGCTTCCAGTCACTTCGTTGCTCAATAGTTCCCCTGATGCATTCGGTGCTGAGTTTTTTTTTCCTAGGGCCAGCCGACAGCCGGTTGCCCTTTACGTCCCGAAGGGACGCATATTTGACCATACACTAGACAAACATTCTTGCGGGCTCCTCTGATCTGGGGTCAGCAGAACGCGAGGCCTTCCGCGACATCACACACACACAAAGTCAAGGGACAAACAGCCATGCCCAAGGCGGGACTCGAACCGGCGACCCTTCGGACCGAAGCGCTGAGTCCGTACTCGCTCTTAGCCACCTCGGCCATCCAGGTCGGCGGTGCTGAGTTACGTTTATTAAATAGACCAACTGAATGTTCGTAATATTCATACTGCAGATTTGTTAAAATTCATGTTACCCAGTTTTTAGTAGAATTAAAATTGTACGGATGTTGAAGAAAGAACTACTTTTAAAAACGACGACCATTTTGCATGATTTATGCCAACTCTACTTGCAGTTCTTACCTACAATATAATAACGAAAGCAATAAAAGATATTCAAATACAACCTTTGGAGAATACCAATTAGAATTCAATAAAATAGGTTTCGTGTTTCTAGCTCCGTCTAGAGTAATAAAATGTTACATTCTGCGCCCCAGGGTATTTAAGGGGGTACTGCGGCTCTTTCTCATTTGCATGTTCTAGAATACATGACATCGACCACAAGAGACCTTGAACACAGACTATGCGCAATTGGACTTGGCAAAGCTACCAGAAAGGTGAAGACTACGGAAGGACTGCAAAAGAACTGGCCCAGTTTACGTAGACATAAATAGTTATAGTGCATCTCGTTACATTTCATTGCATTGATGTAGCTGCAGTGCGGATCATGACAATTCATTTATTGGTTAATTTATTTAGACGTTCCACATCGCCTTAATTGACAGATACTATTATTGTTAAATATTTATTATCTATCACTATATCACCCTGAATCGAGATACGTGTTCAGATATTATGGCAAGAGTAATTATAGAAGCACCCAAGGTTTAATGAAAGTGAAAAAGAGTAGTACAGTAAATTTATTTTGAAATATTATCTAATAAGTTTGTTTCCATCTTTCCTGTTGCATTAAATTGTTAATTTTTATTTTCAATAATTACCGTTGTTTTGAAAGTCAAAATTTAAAAACAATTAACCGGTGAAATCTTTAATTAAATAGTAAATTGCTGATTATACTAGTTTCAATGTATTGAAAAAAGGCTTTCGAATACTATTTTTTCATTGTCTTGGAAAGGTTAAGTTAATTTTTACGTTATATAAAAATTCGAATGTATAGAAATGTAGAGTTTTAAAATCTTGAATTTGGAGTAAATATTTTATGGTATAATATGTTTTATGCATTACCGAAAGAAATGTAAACTATTCTGTACTATAAATTACAATATCTTGCGCTTGTGAAATACAGACACGATTTTGTGTTTTTTCTTTTTTTGTCGTTTTCCATCGATGCCAGTTTTCCTCTATTCAGATATAGTGTATCTCTTTCTTTAAAATAAACATTGTGTTTCTAGCATATTTTCCTGGACTTGAAATCTTCAGAAAGTAGAATTTCATGCAATTCACAAGACAGGCAAATCTTTGGGGTATTAGCCTTTACTACCAAACAAAAACATTGTTTTTTTCGCGTTAATCTCGTGTAAAATAAATGAAAATTGTCAAAAAGTGACTTAATTCCTTGTGACCACGCACCAAAGAAATGTCCAAGCGAGATTCAAACCTGTGACCCAATGTACGAAAGCATTGCGTCAACGCACTCTACAACTCAACAACACCCGACTTTTCATTACATCAATACTATTCAATACACACGGAAGACTGATGGTATCTGAAACAAGTTTAACGGGTCTAAAAGCAATGAATGAATAAAATATAGAAGCCTGGAGATATTTGGCAATCCGTGTATTTATACAATTGCTTTGAATTGGATTTTATGAAGAGTGGCTGAATATGTTCATACGTTTCTATGTTCGTGTGTAAATCGAATTTGGCACACACTTACGAATATGTGACCGCGAGCACTCCATTTCTCAAACACCCGACCAACACATTCCTCTTCCTTTGAGAGCTGCATCCGGCTGTAACAGCGGCCATTTGTCCTTCCTGCCCCTGTAGCGCTACCGCAGGATTCTGCTGCCTGCTCGTTGTCTATATCCCCGTTGAAACGACTTCCTTCATGAGTGGAGATGTAGTAGAAGCAATTTGCAAAGGACTGTTTTCCATTGTGAAATAAAGTGCAAACTCATGGCTTTAGTACATCATTTATATTCTTTTATTATATCATGCTAAAGGGACGAAATTAATGTTCTAATTTGTATTTATATAATGCATGTGCATTAGAATAAAACATTTTATATAGAAATATTATTGTAACCTGGAATAACTCTTCCCATTGAATAAACATTATATTCAAAGATATGTAAGTAACCCTCTTTCCAAGAACTACATTATGAATTTCAGTTAAGTAATAACATTGAGTATAGGATAAAATAGATAATAATTTTAACTTTTTAAAATTCTGATTCGCGGATATTCCATGCAATTCGTCATAAGCAACGTTTCAAATATTCAGTGCGAGAATATCACGTGAGGTATTCACGGACTTCACACTCAATTCATACATTTCGTTAACTTGAATTCATTATTTCTATCCGTTTCAGAAATGGATTCATGTCAACGTGTCCACTACAATAACAGATGGTTTTATGTAGTTGTCTGACAGTATTCCAATTTTCTGTTAAAACACACATACAGTCCGTAACATTCATTCCATACAACAACCGTAGAGGAAATTTATATTCGTCTCATATCAACCAGCCGAACTTTAACACTTCTATTAAATATATACCGTGTGGCCCACCTAAGATGTTCCCTTCAATTTTCTCCTGAACCGTTGCAGATACTGAGATGCGGTTTTCACTAAAACTACTATATGCAAGGGGCACATATGGTCATGCATAATATTATTCTACTGTATTTTTTATTGCAGAGATATTGACCGAACTTCGATTTTTTAAATGGAACCCTATAGATTTTTTAGCTCATCATAACAAGCGTGAAGAGACGAGTTCATAAATATGCATATCGTCATATGTTACATAACAAAATGTTCGAGAAATTAAGAGGTTTAAAGACGCACGCCGACTGCTGGTTTCCGTAATGTGAACGAGAAATTATATGATTGTAATGATATGCGGCGAGGCGATTGCCTTCCGTTGCGTCGACCGTTCCGACGTTCGAGGGTGAAGGGGACGACAGGCGAATGCCGGAGCAGTACTCTACCAAACGGGCCACAAACCGCGAGCGATCTGTCCTCCCTCTTCCTTGTCCTATCTTCTCCACTTACACTAACATGCACTACACTATCACATATCACGGGGGAGCGGGCGGGTGCTTAGAGCTTGTCCCGGCTGGGGCGGTTCCTCGCTGGTGGGAGAGTCCTGGTTAGGGAAACTCACTAGCCGAAGGTAGGTCGGCGCCGGATCTCGCCATCCAGCGGGGGAAGATCACCGCCATCTCCCAAGGAAAACGGATGCACTACACTTACGGGACTAATAACCTAAACTGTTGACGCTCCCCGAATCACAACCAACCAATAGATGATACAAGGCGTTGTCTAATGATAGAAATGATACAAGGCTATTAAGTAGAAGCCAACGACATTTCACCGCTGAACCAATAAACCAAGAAACCGACCACTCAAGTGCGTAGTGTCTGGGCGTTGATTGAGAGGTCGGCGCCAAGGAGCATTAAGGAGGAGCTGGCGCGCCGCCTCCGCCGCAGGGCCTCTGCCTGCCGCCTGCCTGCTGCCTGGCTGGGCGGCCCGGGCTGGAACGCGTTCCGCTCGGTTCCGAACCATTGCGAGTGCGCGGCGGACGGTGCCAGCGCCGCCGCCGCCTCCGCCCTCCCCCCCCCCCCTTCTCCCGCCCCCTCGCCATCCACCCACTACTCCAGCCGCCGCACTCGTCCACGACGCCGCCAATGCGTCACCAGTTCCCCTCCTTACCTGCCGCTCCCCGTTCTCTCTCTGCCATCGTTAACTCCTCATCCTACTCTCCGGCCACGCCCCTTTCCACCGACGTCAGTTCTGTTTCCTTTCCCTCCTCACCCAGCCGACCAATCCCTTGTAGAATTATTCTTCCGCCTCGTCCCATTCACTTTTGATTGATTGATTTTTTTTCATGTTTCCGGGCGCGTCAACGGCTTTGGTCATTAGTCCCGTAAGTGTAGTGCATGAAGATGGTGGTGATCTTCCCCCGCTGAATGGTGAGATCCAATGCAGACCTACTGTCGGCTAGTGGGGTTTCCCCCTAACCAGGACTCTCCCACCAACGGGGCACCGCCCCAGCCGGGACAAGCTCTAAGCCCCCGACCGGTCTCCCGGAAAATGTGGGAGTGTAGTGCATGTTACTGTGTGTGTGTGTGTGTGTGTGTGTGTGAGTGTGTATGTTTGTAAGGGGAGAGGATAGTACAAAGAAGAGGAAGGAAATATCGCGCGCGGTCCGTGGCCCGTTTGTTAGGGTACACTCTCCGGCATTCGCCTGTCGTCCCCTTCACCCTCCTCCGAATTCGCCTTCACTTCTGTGTGCCTCTTCACCGTCGTCACCTTTCCCTTCATCAACACGTCCCTAGCCATCTACATTGGAGCACCCCTCTCGTACTCCTTCCCCGCTTTCCCTCTCTCGCAGTCTTTCTGCTTCCCATTCTTGCGCTTTTCCCCCCTTCCTATCCTTCTCACCTTCGAATTCCCCTCCTACTCTTCACCATCCTCTGAATCGTCACCGCCTCCTTCTCCCCACACCGTCGTCCCGAACGGCCTCCTCTGCGCCCCAGCCCCGCTTCCCCATCCGTCTCACTCCCCCTCGTCCTCCTCTTCCGTTTCCACCCCTCCGGAATTCCCCTTCTGCCCAATGGGCGCCGCCGCGTCGCCATTATCACCGCCGTCGCCCGCCCCCGCCCCCGCACGTACACGCGTCGCTGAGCGTCGAGGCACCGCGAGGGCGAAGCGCCGGCTCGCGGCTGCCGCTGAGGGCGTGGCGCGGGGAGTTAGCCTCACGGGCCGAGGAAGTAGGGCGACAATCTCGTGGCGGAGAAAAGAAGAAGGGAAGGTTTTTTTTTAAAAAAAAGCGAGAGACGAAATAAAAATTGGAATCTTAATCACAATTTTTTACTTATTTGACTCTTGCAAACAATTTCCTAGCTTTTAAATCATCATATCATGAAATATCGATTTATATACCAATATGCGCAAATTAACAGTATTAACAACTTATCTTTCAGGAACACTTATTTCGGCAAAAGATTTATATTTTTCAGAAACAAATTCAAAGTTTTAAACGGGGAGTGGTAGCATCAGTGCATCAACTGATGTCACTGCAGCACCTCTGACCGGGAGGTTCTAGGTTCGAGTCCTCGCGGCGGCAGGATTTTCGACAGTAGCTTATCAGCTAGGTTGAATACAGTCGCTCTCTGGAGGAGAATTTCAGCGACCGGCTGGTCAGATCGGTAGTCTTCCGTGGTTTCTCCGATCAACACCAGGCGGATGCTGGTGCAGTACCCTACCAAACGGGCCACGGAACGCGCGCGATCTTTCCTTCCTCTTCCTTTCCTATGCTCTCCCCTTACACACAAGTACTTATACTAACAATCACTACCGTAGCGCATATTCCGGGAGACTGGTCGGGAGCTTAGAGCTTGTCACGGCTAGGGCTGTGTCCCGCTGGTGGGAGAGTCCTGGTTAGAGGGAAACCCTTCTAGTCGACGGTAGGTTAGCGCCGGATCTCGCCATCCAGTGGGGGAAGATCACCGCCATCTCCCGGGGGAAAAACATGCATTACACTTACGGGACTAATGCCTAAACTGTTGACGCGCCCAGAATCACTAACCTACCAACCAATCAAAGTTTAAAGGTAAATTCATTCCAGTAATAATGGTTTCTGAAATTTAAAAAAACAAAAACAACGAATACATACACTTATATTGTATGGATTTTCAATAAATAGTTTTGTCATCTCAATCATGACGCTGTTGATATTGGTTGTATTAGCGTCCATTAAATAAATAAGGAAAGATCATTTTAAATACTTTAAATATTCTAAATACATGTTCAATATTAATAATATTGAAACGTCTACATCAAAGTCCGACGAGTGGATGAAAGGACCGGTTGCGGTAGCTTTTGAATAAACCCTAATAAAAACGTGAAGAGAAAAAACACCTTTCTCGCCCCCTGCTTGTGGAAGTGGAAACGGTCGTGGTATAAAAGGAGGCAAGATTCTCAAGCGCCGAAGGAAGCTCCCACCTATTTCCGGCGCTGCCAAAGCCATTTGTCTGCAAATCTGTTTTGCTTGCCCTCTTCATCGATTGCCTCGGCTGAATGTTTCTTGTTCTGGTTTCGGTATGGACCATTTCCTAAGACAGTAAGAGAATGTAGAATCCTTTTGCAGCTACGATAGAGCTCCCGGAAACGTTCTGAATATTTTTGGCTGCTCGGAACTGTGTGAAGTCCGCCACACACACGTCACTGGAGTTCTGTAGAAATGATTCTTTTGATCGAATGGGTTGCGTACGTAAATAGGCCAGATTATAATCTAGTTTTTGCGAAAAAGCTTTGCGCTCGGAAAACACCAAACATTTTCTTTAGTTAAGAAAAAAATGTGATGCTAGAGACATCCTGTTCATTTTAATGAATTGCTTAGGATTAGGTCAACATATTTTTTCTCCATACAATGCCACCGGTAACATATTGAGTTGCTGTCAAGTAATATTACAAAGGAATGTAATGTCCGAATGCTGAATATTTGTTGTTTTTTATAAAAATGTTTCAAAGACAAAAGTGTTTATTAAAATCAATTTCATAAAAGGTATTTGTTTTTCTTCTACGACAACATTAATATAATGTTTGTTTCGTGATATAAGAATATCCAAATATTAATTAACAAATAATTACAAATTAAAATTTAACAATAATTACAAAACCATCGTAAGCAATTTTCACTTCACAAAAGACATTGATTACATTCATGTTAGCTTTAACAGGCAAGGGTAACAAGCGGTAGCGGTTAGCCCAGAATAGAAAAACAGTATTGTGGAAGGGAAGAAGCAAAATCTGCAATCAACGTATTCTCAATTTAACAGTTTACGCTACCTTGATCCGTCGGTTTTATCATCAAACGAGATATTTCTTTTTCCGCGCAAGTTAGCAGACAGAAAAGGAGGTAAAAGAGTTGGAAGTCGGACGCATAAGACATTCACAAGATACATTAGCGTTCCATATAGAAGCGCTTTCCTGTTCGTGGGAGCGTGCATTTCTGGTGCGCACTGCGCTCTCGGTTCAGATACGAAAGGACGTGCTTCGACGAGCAAGCAGGGATGGTTTTACAGATCCCTCGCAACGCAAAGACAGAAGTGCTTCTCGGAATGTGAGTCCCGAGTTTTGACCCTAGTGTAATTCCTTGCGCTCATCTCTCGGAGAAATGGGGATCAGTTTTTCTGCTTCTGCCCGTCACGTTCCGTTGACGATGGCGAAACTAACGCATTTCCTTCTCTCTTTAAAAGAGAAAAGGTGAGAGAACATCACATTTTTTCAAGACTCTGACAAACGGATATAACGTTCTTCTTTTTATGTTGTATCCTGCAATGACTGGTTCACATTTATCATGGTTATCTTTTGACAGTTTTCTTTATCTTGGAACGCAATTTTTTGGTGGTGATTTTATGCTTACCTCTCGAATAAAACTTTTGAATAAGTGTTTCATAATTTTCGAAATAGAAAGACTTGTATTTTGTCTTTCATTGATTCTCTTGATTTAGATATATTGTATATATTGATCTACAGCAGAGCTGCAGAGTAAAACACCAGTAAATGGTTTTCCAAAAAGTAGCTCGCACCATACTCAAGAACAAAACACTAAAATACTCTCATCTAATACTGCAATATATTTTAACAAAAATAGTCTTCATAAATCTGCAAGGACATTTTTATAGCATAACATTATTATACAACATTATTTACATTCCAAAATTATTTTTAAAAAGTTTCTGTTTCATAACGCAACACGTGAATAGCATATATTTAAAGGCGGGCGTCTTTTTCCTTCGAGCCTTGCTGTCGCATGAGTCCAGCTCTGTCGTAAGCATGACACAAAAATTATATTTCATACGGTACGCGCAGTATAAGAATATGCTGATTAATACAATCAAATATTTGCATTTTTTCAGAACCAACAGACACGCTTTTATTGTTTTACTCTTTCTCCCGTGTGCTTAGATTTCTAACGCCATTGTTCACCCTACACCCCACTCATAGGGCCGAGGGCTTCATAGTTATTTTTCTATCACTGCGCGGATTGAAAATTAGTATAATATTGATAGAGTGATTAGCATTGAAAATACTGATCACTCAGCGTAAGAATAAATAACATTGGCGATCCTATAGCGCTTGCACATGTTTGTTCAAAGTTTTAGGTTACGCTCAAACTGAGAACGTAGGTCATGTATGCAATCGTTAAAACATTTTTATGGCTGAATAAAGTCATTATAGTAAGTGCTAATTAATTTTTGCATTCATTGAAGTGTAAATACTACTACAACATTCGAACACAAATTGTTTGATAATTTTTGTGTGGTTCATGCACAACTGTCTAGAAAACTATATTAATTTGTAAAATTAAATACAGTAATTTCCAAAGGTTCATACTTTAAATAAAAATTTTAATAATGTAATAGGCAAAATATTAATAATTTAATATATAATAATTATTAATTATAAGAATTCGTTGATTAAATGGGAATTATTAGGATCAATAACCGGCGGACGAGAATTATACTTCTAGCACGAAGATTTTTTCCAGAGACTGCACGAGGCCTCAGTTATTGATGCACTTTACTCATAACTGAATATACTATTTATTTCAAAATGTTTGAAGAACTGAATTCACTTTTAATATTATGTGCTTTAAAGACGTTAATACGAGGCATGCAGAATTATTTCCTACTTATTTGCGTTTCTGTGAACTAATTTAATCCTCTTTCCGTAATAATTGTGAGGCCTTAGACCGAAGGGACGGGAATTTCTTTCCACGAAGCCCGGAAGAGCACAAACACAATCTATCTGCTCTGTGGGCTGCCGAGAGGCGGGCCAGCGGAAGCCCAGCGGGGAGCCGGGACGTGGTGACTTTGTGGGGGGGGGGAGCGTTAGGGGAAGGACCGTGGTCGTTCGGAGTAGCGTGGGGTGGAACGTGTGTGGAGCGGGGGCGGGGGATTCTTGGGGACGTGAGGGCGTAGGGGAGCGTGGGGGTGTAGCGTGCCCTAGGGGAGCGAGACGGGAGGAGCGAGGGCGTTCGGGGTAGCGTGGGGTGGGACGTAAGTGGAGCGAGGGCGGGGGGATGCTTGGTGACGTGGGAGGCGTAGTGTGGGCGGTGTGCGTAGTGTGGCGTGTGCGTGGTGACGTAGTGTGCGTAGTGTGCGCCATGGGGGCGTAAGGGGCATTCGGGTAGTGTGGGGTGGGAAGTGGGGAAGCGGGGGTCGGGGGTACATGGGTGACGTAAGGGATGTTGGACGGGCGTGAAGGGAGGAGCAGGGCGTCTCGGGATGGCTTCGACCGGGAGCGGTGGCTCAGTGCATCAACTGATGTCACTGCAGCTTCTCTGACCGGGAGGTCCTAGGTTCCCACTCCCCACGGCGGTAGGGTTTACGACACTAGCTTGTCAGCTAGGACGAATTCAGTAGTTGCCTGGAGGAGAATTCTAGTGGCCGGCTGCTCTGATCGGTAGTTTTCCGTGGTTTCTCCGATCAACACCAGGCAGTACCCTACCAAACGGACCACGGACCACGCGCGATCTTCCCTTCCTCTTCCTTGTCCTATCCTCTCCCCTTTCACACCCACTTACACTAACATGCACTACACTACCACATATTCCGGGAGATCGGTCGGGAGCTTAGAGCTTGTCCCGGCTGGGGCGGTGCCCCGCTGGTGGGAGAGTCCTGGTTAGGGGGATACCCCACTAGCCGACTTTAGGTCGGCGCCGGATCTCACCATCCAGCGGAGGAAAATCACCGCCATCTCCCGAGGAAAAAACATGCACTGGCGGGACTAGTGATCTAAGTTGTTGACGCGCCCGGAATCACTAATCAACCAACCAGCCATCGGGGTGACGTGTGGGAGCGTGGTGCGGGCGGGGTGGGAGGGCGTAGGAGACGCAGGGGAGGGGCGCAGGAGGGAGGAGGGGCGGGCGAAGGCGCAGCCGTGCGGTGTAGCATCGCCGGGCGACGGGCGAGGAGGCGTCTCCGACAGCTGCCCGTCAGCCAGCGCGACGCGACGTGCCCGGACGCGCCCCTTCGCGCCCGTGAAAGGTGATGGACGCGGGAGACAAGTGGCGCCCCGAGTGGCCGAGCGGAACGATAAAAATAACGCGGAAAGAGGTTTCTTCGGCTATTCGTGGAGGCCCGCTAAAAGATTTCGCTTCGCTTGGACGTTGGATGGTTGCTCGGTTCTGGTAATACGCCCTTTCTCATATCGTGGGAAACAGGAAAGATAGGTAAACGATAGTTAAGTTGTGATGTAAGACAATACTTACATTCTTAAAAGGATTTATAAAATATGTTTACTCGTTATAGGAAACAATAAATGGCGGCTTAGTGTCACATTTATTTCAAATGAAAACTGCCAATTGTCTGTCTTGAGAATTTTGAGTCACAAACCCTCAGTTACGTCATTATTCATTAAGGTAGGCCAGATAAAATCGTTTGTCCACATTCTCACCAGAATAATTTCTCTCTCTCTCTTTATAATTAACATATTATGAGCTCAAACTGTTTTCTGAAACAGAATATGTGTTACGCAAGATAATAAGCGTAGAAAAGTTAATGACTTGCAAAACTGGTATTTATCATATCATGTAATGAATGCGCAAGAATGTTTTTCGTGCTTTTAGCAGCTTTTCAGTGGAGATTTTGCTTTCAAAGTATCTTTACTTGCGTAGTTTAAGTGAATGAATCATTTTATACCACATTAATACCTACAATATACGAGGGTCGCTCAATATATAATGCCCCATACATTTTTTTTCCACAATGAGCAAAAACTGAAAGTTGTACTTCGCGGTACTTCAAGTTCAGTGTTTCTCCGCCAGGTGGACGAAGTTTCAAATAATTCCAACAGTTGGCAGAACTGTAGTGAATTTTTAAAATGGCGTCTGTTAGTGATCCACGTTACAAACAGCGAGCAGTGATTAAGTTCTTGATTGCAGAGAAAGAAACTGTGGGAAATATCCATAAACGTTTGTGTTTAGTGTATGGAGATTGTGCTGTCGATAGGAGCACAGTCGGGAGGTGGGCAAAGAGAGTGAAGGCGTCAGAAAGTTCCACAACTCAACTCTAAGATCTGCCGCGTTCCGGTCGTCCTGTCAGTGCCACCACTCCAGACATGGTGAGGCGCGTGGATGACATTATTCGTGCGGACCGTCGCATCACAGTGCAACAATTGACCTCACAGCTGTTAGTCAGCAGTGGAAGTGTGTGTGCAATGATCGAGACTCTCGTATATTCAAAAGTTTGCGCAAAATGGGTTCCAAGAAGTCTCACAGCAGAACACAGAATGCAAAGAACAATCATGTCATCTGATTTGTTGGAGAGGTTTGATGCTGAGGGGGTAGGGTTTCTGACCCAGATTGTGACGGGTGATGAAACCTGGGTGCACCACTTTGAGCGGGAAACCAAAAGACAGTCAATGGAATGGCACCATCCTCACTCACTAAGAAAGAAAAAAATCAAGAGAGCCCCCTCTGCTGGAAAAGTCATGATTACTGTTTTTTGGGACAGTGAAGGGGTCATTCTTGTTGATGTGATGCCAAGAGGGACAACCATTAATTCCGAAGCATACGTGAAGACCTTGGACAAACTCAAGAATCGTTTCCGGCGTGTCAGGCATGACAAGAATCCGGCTGAAAGTTTGATCCTGCACGATATTGCACGCCCGCACACAAGTCTCAGAACCCGGGAACATCTCACCAAATTGGGTTGGACAACATTGCCCCATCCACCATACAGCCCAGATCTGGCACCTTCAGACTTCCATCTCTTCGGACCTCTTAAAGACGGTTTGCCTGGAAGACACTTCGATGATGTTGAGAGCGTCATTCAAGCGGTGAAAACATGGCTTCGCGCACAGGACAAGAGTTGGTACCGGCAGGGAATACAGGCACTTGTTTCACGCAGGCGTAAGACCGTACAAGTTGATGGAGACTACGTTGAAAAATAGTACGTGTAGAAGAAACATGTAGCTATAATGTCACCAAAATATAACACTTTTGAATGAATAGTTTCTGAGAAAAAAAATATGGGGCATTATATATTGAACGACCGTCGTATATATGAGGCTAATAATCTATTCGTGTATGAAATCTATAGTTTAAAGAAAGTGTCTAAATTGCAATCGCTAATTCTTCTCAGATATATTCTTTCTTTGTAAATATTGTAAATTGTTACTAAAAATTAAAATACATTTTTCTTGAATTTCATTTGACCTAAAATTAAAACAAGGAGCAGTGTAGATTCACGAGCAATGGCGGAAGGTTTCGAAAGTTGTCTGAACTTATTTCATTGAATTATAAAATTCAACAGTCTCAACACTTTTGGTGGCGCGTTTAGTTACCCTTTTACCCCTTTTTTACCACATTTATTATATACTGTACATTTAGCGTTTGTAAAACAATCACATTTTTGTAGGTTTTTAGTTAAAATTAAATAATAGTTCACATTGCAATTAAAACATGTCATATTATGCCAAAAAAGAACATTCATGAGATTTATTAAAACATAAATAGAATGCTTTTGATGTAATTGATTATTGATACACAAAATAATGAAACATCCGGATACGCGAGAGTTATTTATGTAGTGCAAACCCCCAAAACGAATAAACTAAAAAAAAAATTATTTTCAAGATAAATTGTCGTAATAGTGAACGAATCTTGAGCCTGCACGTGGCGTGAGTTCTCGTGGGAGCGGCCGGAGAAGCGGCAACAAAATTTCGCCGCGCACGCTCATTTGGTCACGCGCCCGTGGATCTGGGCTACCCACAAGCACGCCCGCGGAACTAAAACAGCGCCGGGGAGAGCGAAGCGAAGGGGGGCGCGAGGAGGCGAAGCGAGGAGGCGAAGCGAGGGGCGGCCGAGGCAAGGCGCTCGTGGCACGTTTTGTGCTCGCCTCTGACCTTGGAAAGCGAAAGAACGAATCTTCTCTCTACGACACCAGATGAGCCATCCGTGGAACTAAGAATCTCTTTACTGATTTTTTTAAAATTCTGAACAAGGTAAATTTACAATCTATTTTACATTAAAAATATGTAGTAAATATGACCAAACATTGTAGTTGATAATGACAATTTGTTAGTGAATGTTATCCCAATGGTCTCTATGTTGCGTTGTGTTTGAGATGTACCATGGGGGCTCGCCTCTGACTTTGGAAAGCGAAAGAACGAATCTTCCCTCTACGACACCAGATAATCCATCCGTGGAACTAAGAATCGCTTTACTGATTTTTTTTTAAATTCTGAATAAGGTAAATTTACAATCTATTTTACATTAAAAATATGTAGTAAATATGATCAAACATTGTAGTTGATAATGACAATTTGCTAGTGAATGTTATCCCAATGGTCTCTATGTTGCGTTGTGTTTGAGATGTACCATGGGGGCTCGCCTTTGACCTTAGAAAGCGAAAAGAACGAATCTTCTCTCTAAGACACCAGATGAGCCATCCGTGGAACTAAGAATCGCTTTACTGATTTTTTTAAAATTCTGAACGAGGTAAATTTACAATTTACTTTGCATTAAAAATGTATAGTAAATATGATCAAACACTGTAGTTGATAATGACAATTTGTGAATGTATCCCAATGGTACATTTCACCGCCTTCTTGAGTCTAGTACTGAAAGAGTGAACTTAATTACTTAAACTAAATTTCAGAAATACATTATGACTAATTTGAGAATCGATAATGGAGTTGTAAGGTTGTAATTCTGGGTATTCGGTAAGTTTCTTTACTATTATCTAAGAGTTGGATGGCTAGAGGATTTGGGTGAGTTTCCAGACGTTGAAGATAACTTGAGCTGCTTGTTTCGATTCTTTGAAAGGCAGTTGGTACTTTTATGTCTCTATGTAGCGTTGTGTTTGAGATGTACCATGATGCTCGCCTCTGATCTTAGAAAGCGAAAAGAACGAATCTTCTCTCTAGGAGACCAGATGATCCATTTGTGGAACAAAGAATTGCTTTACTGAAATTAACACAAAATAAAATGCTTCTCTAGAAGTGAGTAACATCAAATTAAAGGATTATAGATATCTGGATTTGTTCCGGACGTTGTGTTTTTAGATAAATGTGATTTTGAGCATTATATTAACCGTGCTAACGATTTTACTACTTCTACCTATGTGCAGTCATTATAGGAGAGAAAGCTATTTCAATTATTATCTTAGATATTGAACTTATTTTTCATGGAATGAATTCTTACATTTTATTTGAAGGCAATTACCAACTTTAGGGCGCGAAGAGAGACAACAAAAGTATTTTCATAAAGAATGTCGCGTGGTTTTACTGATGACGTACCAGTAGGATCTTCGTGAATCTGATTTCCAGAGTACGCTTTCTAATGTGCATCTTCAAAGCTTTGATTTCCTGAAAAAATCAGATACAATACAAATGTAAGGAGGGACTCCGAAAGTACGACAGAAAGTATTTAGGAAGGAACAGAGGATGGAGGAGTAAGGAATGAGCAGAGATAATAAGATGTCAGATATCAATGGAAAAAAAAAGGAATATAAATGTTAAATGATCCTTCTCGCTACAGTTAATTTCTTTATTTGCTAAGTTCGAGTATCGTTGAAACATTACTGACAGAAAGAGGAGTTTTCTGTTCTTTGATACAATACTCTCGCTCGAAGCATCACTTTCCATTTCTCATTTCATTGAAAATACTGCTCGTAATTAACAACATCAAAAATGTTTTTTCAGGTTTGGAAGTTCCCTATGTCGCAAAACGTAAAAAAAAGTTATAAAACAGATAAGAGTGAGCGAGGTGACGCAGCGTCATGCCAAAAACGCTTCACTGATAGAGCAGACTTATTCAATCCGATACTCGCAGGATATCATCAACAAAACGCAGTCCGCTATTTTCCGTCGCCAGCCAGAATTCATCCCAACGCGTGGGAGCCGTAAAAAACTTTGCCCTTAATCCCTTTCTCCTCGCCCATCCCGGCGCAATTCCGTCCAGTATTTATCGAGCGCGGGCATTCATGGCGCGGCCAGCGCTTATGATTTATCGCCTCATCCTTCCCACCTACGCGCAAAAGCCTGCGGGCGAGCGCGCTCCACGACCCACCAATCCCACTCGGCGCTCATGTGGTGCGGGGCGTGGGGCGGGGGCGGAACGGGGGCGGCGACGAGGCGGGGGCAATGCGGTGGCGGGACGGGGGCGGGGGCGGGGACGGAGGGGGCGGGGACGGGGCGGGGCAAGGTGGGGCGGTGCGGGGGCGGGGCGGGAACGGCGTGGGGTGGTGCAAGATCGTGGCGGTGGTGGGACGAGGGCGGGGACGGGGACAGGAGCGGGGACGGGGCAGGGACGGGGGCGGGGACGGGGACGAGGGCGGGGGCGGGGACGTGGGCGGGGACGGGGACGAGGGCGGGGGCGGGGACGTGGGCGGGGGGGCCGGGGACGGAGGCTGGGCGAGGGCTGGGCGGGGATGGGGTGGGGCGGGGCGGGAACCGGGCGGGGGCGGGAGCCGGGCAGGGGCGGGGGCGGGCGGAGGCTGGGCGGGAGCCGGGTGGGGGAGGGGGCGGGGCGAAGCGGAGGCGGGGGACAGGGCGGGTGCGGGGACTCCCAGCGGAATCCTATCAGAGGCGAATGAAAAAGTTGGGCGCTGCTGCCCCATTAGGAGGAAAGCCCAGCCGGCGACCGCCGCATTTGTATGCCGCGCTCGTCCCTTCCACGGCGTTGAACCAAGAAGCAAGCGCGTCCGCGAGTTAACTTTATCCCGCCCCGCCCCCTCCCCCCCGCGCCGTCCCCACCACGTAGCTGTAACCCCGCGGATCTAACGCAATAGTTTATCTTAATATAATTGATGCGAGATGGAAATTTAGTTTCTGGTGCGGCTGAATATGGTCGTTAATGAATCTCTTTATTCCGGCCGGCGCGGGCCGAACCGCGTGGCTTGCTTTATTAGAAGCAGAGGAGGTCGTGCTTCGCAATGTGGGTCCAGAAATTGAAATGAATGGCGGAGCGACCGGCGTCATTCTCCCGGGGACGAGGCCGTGACGAGGACGGTCCGCCGTCCTCGTCCTCGCTTGTCCGGCCACGCCCCAGCACGGGGGGTATTACTCTCTCTTAACATGACGATTTAATTAAGCGCTTCTTCACTTCGCCAAAAGTTTAACGAAGACAGTTAGTAGTTCTAATAGATACTTAGAGGAAGAGTGAATGGAGGGGAGTTGAACAAATTTAATTTCCACGGTATCTTGGATATCATCATTTTCAAGTTTGGAACTTGGAGAACACTGTCTAGTTGCAAACTGCGAGATCTAGTTATAAATCGTTGACTTCGCCAAAGATGGTATATAATCCTCAAGTCGCAACAAGAGAAGAATGAAGAAGTATAATAGAATCTTGTAAGTCAATAATTAGTTTTATTTCCATTTGTATTCTTCGCCATAAAGAATTTTACACACAATCCTTCCGTACAGCCGATTGTGAATACGTTTTCGTAGATGTGGAAAAACTATTCATATGATGTGATGTGATGTGATGTGATGAAATTGGGAGGAAATATTTTAATATTCAAGAAAGATGATTAGCGATTATTCTGCTAAACTGGACAAAATATAAACCAAACAGAATGATAATGATTTTAAGCAAGAAATCAGATGTATTTGAATCTGACGGTTCTCTCTAAGTAATTTTCTCATATACTCACTTTTAAAGCCATACTTTGTGGAGCATTTCTCAGTGACAAAGTTCAGTTTTGATGGTGTCGAGAATGGTATGGTGAAAGCCGAGAAAGTATTTTGGTGCACGATTACCATGGTCGTAATTCAAGACAATATAATCAGATAAATGTAGAAAATTTACAAAAGGAATCTGTCTACACCACGAATTAGAGGATATTTTATTCTAAATTTAGGAACTGGATTTATCCGTTTTTTGTTCCTAGGGCCCTGTAATAAGAGTTTTTCTGACAAAAATTCGACGTTTTTTTCGCGCAGAATCTTATAACTTTCTCTCTCTTTCGTAGCGAGAAAGTAAAACTTAAATAGCTCTTAGCAGTGCACCTTTCCTCACAAGGTCTACTAACTTTTGAATATTTTTCACTTCCCATAGACGTTCCTTACAGGATTTGAGTAAATTTTGCCGAGGAGAAGAGAAAGAAGGAACGAACTGAAGTGCTACCAATCTACAGGTCATCTCACTAAGACTGAGGTCAAACACCTGAACTTCCCCAGAGCCGTCAGAATACCAATCGAGATGGCCATCCTCCACCTCCGCACGTTGGCTCTTCGCGTCGTATCAGAGCCATCTTCGGCCTGGGGTCGCCGGGCGATCCGAACAGCGCGACCGTGCACAGACACACAGTGAGACGAAAGCAGACACAACGAGCGCAAAGCGAAAAGAAATAAGAACAAAATATGAATAAGTGCTATTCTGCCCCTCGCTAGTTCTAGAGAGTGTGGTCTGCGGTGACAAAAAATCTCCATGCAGTTAGAACGTCTATATGCATTTAGAGTTAGCAAGTGGATAACGTGGAGACGAATTCCTGGAAGTGTGTTCATCACATAAACCAACATCCTTTCCTAGACTGGCGGTTTACGCAAAAATTGTCGAGTTTATTCTCATGTTGTTTTTATACGCGTAAAGAAAGTCTCGTATTTTCCTTGATAACTGGTCCCAATTGTCAATTATATAGTTGTGGTTAGTTAATAAACTACAGATATCAAACTTTATGTATACCTTTTCTTGGTTTTGTAGAAACATTTTGAAGATAATGGTTTATATGTGGAACAGTTTAGGACCTTAAGTACTAATTATTTATTGTAAATATATACATTAGGTAACAAAAGTGTCCTTTTTATCTACATTTGTTTCAGTATAAACATGGAATATTATGTGATTTAAAGACAAAGGTAAATTTATAAAAGAAAAAATGAACTTTTCCGTGAAATCTTATCCTTACAAAAGTAAACACTGTCAAATGGCCCAATGTTTTTGTAAAGAACAACTGTGAATACGGAAGAAAAAATCTTGCATAACAATCACATCTCTCATCCAGAATATTAATTTTTTGAGAAAATAATACTTCTGAAAATAAATTTATATTAATGAAACATGCCTATTTCCCATTGCCTTATTTGTAATTATAAAAAATAAATTTGTTCGAAGAATTGACACCCCGACCGGGATTTGAACACAGGTCTCCTGATTTGCGTCAAGTTGATTTAACCAGGAGACCCGAGTTCGAGTGCCAGTCGGGGTGACAATTCTTTGAACAAATTGAATTATTAAAATGCGTCTGCTACTCAGTAACAAGGTCACAACATGGATTCCTTTATTTTTGCGGCACATGTTTTGGAACGTAATTGCCTTCATTTATTTCCTTTATTTCTGATGAACAAATTCATAATGAATTAGGCATTCTACCTATCAAAAATTATTTTCTAAAACTCTCCACTAAATTTTATTTTCATATAAATCATATACTATCTGCACTCCATTTTCACCTAGGTAAACATAACCCTCAACAAAACTGAATAAAACGTAAACTCCCGAAACATTTCTTCCATCCTCCTTAGCATTTCTCATCAATAGGAAAGCTCACCTACAGGAAAATATTTTGAATTATTTTTCGAATGATACATTAGCTACATTTTGTTTCTCCTTCAACTCTTATAATCTAAAATAAATTGTATATTTTCTTAACCTTCTGCGAAAAGCCACACAGGCTAACGTATGTAAATATTCAATAAAAAAATTCCTTTCAAGCCAGGTGACAGGGTGGTGACAATTATTTATGTAATTATAAATGTTAAACATTTGTTAAAAGATGGGAGGAAAGGGATAAGTGGTTTGAACTCGAAGGGAGCGGTAGCTCAGTGCATCAACTGATGTCACTGCAGCGCCTTCACAGCATCAACTGATGTAGCTGCAGCTTGTCAGCTAGGACGAATTCAGTCGCTGTCTGGAGGAGAATTCTAACGGCCGGCTGCTCTGATCGGTAGTTTTCCGTGGTTTCTCCGATCAACACCAGGCGAATGCCGGATCAGTACCCTACCAAACGGGCCACGGACCGCGCGCGATCTTTCCTTCATCTTCCTTGTCCAATCTTCTCCCCTTACAGACACACACCCTAACATACACTACACTACCACACATTCCGGGAGATCGGTCGGGAGCTTAGAGGGTGTCCCGGCTGGGGCAGTGCCCCGCTGGTGGGAGAGTCCTGGTTAGGGGGAAACCCCACTAGCCGACGGTAGGTCGGCGCCGGATCTCGCCATCCAGAGAGGGAAGATCACCGCCATCTTCCGAGAGAAAAACATGAACCACACTAACGGGACTAATGACCAAAGCAGTTGACGTGCCCGGAAACACGAAAACAATCAGTCAATCGAAGGTAGCAACCGTGCGCGTTCTGCCCTTCGACCACTGTGCGGGAGGCCCTTCCGAAGGGCTGAGGCGGTTACGCGGGGCTGCGGGGCGCGGACCACCGGCCGGCGGAGATGGGCTTCGGGTTCGCTCACACCTGCTGCGTTCACACGGCCGTTTGCCCCGTCCCCGCCACGACCTTCCCCCGCCCCGCCCCCGCCTCGACCATTCCCCGCCCCGCCCCGCCCCGCCCCGCCCCCGCCCCCGCCTCGACCATCCTCCGTCCCGCCCCGCCCCCTCCCTGTCCCCGCCCCTCCCCGTCCCTGCCCACACCCCCACCCCTCCCCGTCCCCGCCTCGACCTCGCCCCGCCCCGCTCGCACCACCCCGGCCAACCTCGCTCTGGGTCCTGCGGGCAGCCAGGGGGAAGACTCCAAGGAGCCTCGTAACTGCAAGACCAACAGCGGAGGCTGGCGGTGCATGGACAGCGAGCAGCCAGTTTGTGTTTGGGCGCAGGCTCAATGTAGGAATTTGAATTGGTGATTGCAGAAACGGCGTGTTTGGAGCGAAAATAGGTAAAGTGCCACTCTTGACGCCGGCAGAACGTTCATCGATGATATTTGATTTTTAATAAAATTTAGCAGATGTACTTCATTTCTTTGTCCATCCCTTTGCTGCTGGATTCGCTTTTCGAAGGGAGAGGAAAGCCAGGGCGCGAGGCAACTCGACTTTTCCTTGTTCGTCAATTCTTAACCATCCGCTGCAGTCGTGCTCACGAGTCTTCGCGAGGCACGAAATCCCTGTTGGACATTCGTGATGTAAGTGATTGTTTATTTATAAAAATACTTTCCCAAGAAAGCCAAGAAGAGTTTGTTGTCTATAGTTAGTCAACGTTTACTAGAATTAAAGTGTTGGGATATTTTTATGACGTTATGAAGTATGCTCTCTGTAGAGGTTGCACTGACTGCAGCGGTACACTTCTGCTTGAGGCAAAGCCCAGCAAGCCGATATACAGGTCGGCTCTTGTTCCACCTGGAAAGGAACACCGCCACATTCTGGGATATGACGTTTCTCAAGTATGCTCTCTGTAGAGGTTGCACCTACTGGAGCGGTACACTTCTGCTTGGGGGAAAGCCCTGGAAGCCGATATACAGGTCGGTTCTGGTTCCACCTGGAAAGGAACACCGCCACATTCTGGGATATTACATGTTCTACAATCGTATAACTAATGAGCATAGCAGTTGACGCGTCCGGAAGCGCATTAATCATTCAATGATGTATGCTCTCCGGTAGGCAACAAATATAGTGACACATCGATATATCGAAAGTTCCGGGAAAGTAAAACGTGAGCTATCGAATGTTTCGACTTCACATAGTTCAGATTCCCCTATTTCACACGTAATAGTAAGTTGAAAGGGGATTCAAGAACACTGCAGATATCGCAGAATCGGAGTTTCCGAATTTCCGGCTACGAGGCCCTGGAGCGCGCCCGTGACGGCGGCAGTGGTGCCAACCGCAGCGGCAACGGCACTGGCGAGCTCGGCTGGGGCCATTTGGGCTTTGAGCGGTCGGGAAGGGGAGGGGGAAGGGCCAGGTCGCCTGCGAGGAAGGTTCGGCAGAGCCCTCAAACATTGACCGCAGTGTGAACCTTGGAAGTCATTAGTAAATGAGATTATTAATGTAAAAAGTACCTACTGCACTGTAATTTATGAATTACTAGTGGAACCAGCAATGCGTTGCTACTGCAATGTATTACATTGATTGGTTGGTTAGTGATTCCGGGCGCGTTAACAGCTTAGGTCATTGTTCCCGTAAGCGTAGTGCATGTTTTGCCCTCAGGATATGGCAGTGATCTTCCCCCACTGGATGGCGAGATTTGGCGCCGACCTACAGTCGGGTAGCGGGGTTTCCCCCTAACCATGACTCTGCCACCAACGGGGCACCGCCCCAGCCGGGACAAGCTCTAAGCTCCCGACCGGTCTCCCGGAATGTCTGGTAGTGTAGTGCATATCAGTGTAAGTGTGCGTGTAAGGGGAGAGGATATGACAAGGAAGAGGTAGGAAAGATCGTGCGCGGCCCGTGGCCTGTTTGTCAAGGTACTGCTCCGGCATTCGCCTGGTGTTGATGGGAAAAACCACGTAAAACTACCGAACAGAGGAGCCGGCCGCTAGAATTCTCCTCAAGACAGCGACTGAATTCGACCTATCTGAAAAGCGAGTGTCGAAAATCCTGCTGCCGTCAGAACTCGAACCTAGAACCTCCCAGTCTGAGGCGCTGCAGCGACATCAGTTGGTGTACTGAGCTACCACTCCTGATCTATGTATTACTCTTCACACTGGTCACGTGATTGTTAATCACGTTTTACGCTACACTGAACAAAAATTTTAAATATAGGTTTGTTTTATATCCTGGTTTGGACATGGTTATCAAGTATCGTACTGTTAAAACATTCTCCCTGAAGTTTGGGCACACATTCGCTATGACACCGTCTTGGAGAAATTTGATTTCCTTGTCCGAGATGACGTTCAAGTAATACTTCCGTTCGATATTTCGCAATCGCTGCGGCAGAATATGCAATGAAGACGCGCTGAACACCTGAGAGTGCGGCGGGTTAAGTGGAGCTCCTGTTCAGGGGCGGTTGAGCCAGTATAAACGCGTGCTTAAAATCATCAACAACGCCCCCATTTTTCGTCTGTGTGCGACGGACCTAAGCAGATTCTAATTTTCTGTGCTTCTTCGCGCAAATGTAAGCGATGAGTTCACAAAATTCTATTGCAATCAAATGACCGGTCCGGCAGTGCATAAAATACGAACAAACAAACAATTTTTTATATATTTAATATACACCACCGTATCAGTTCCTATAAATGTCAATAGACTTTAGGAAATCATTATAATTTTTTTACTTATAACTCATAGGAATATTTTGGGACTGATTTGAGACTCGTAAGTTATGTGTGTGACGTTTTTGCTAAGATCTAAAAATATTTTCTGGCGTAATGCCGGTCTAAGGCAGTTTGAAATACGAAAATAAATGTGAAACATGGTTTTTTCACCTTAAAATCCTGTAAATGATCTACTTATTGCCCTTAAACAGTGACGGTGTTACGTTGTTACTCATCTCTTCTTCCTGTATGGTTTAGACAATGACCATAACATTAGCAATCCTTAGTTGACTCTATCACATCCCTCAATGTAGAGAGCTCATTTCTAACTTTCATAAAAATATTTTTAAATATAACCGGAAACAAAAAATTGCCCTAGCCTCTGACATAGTCCAAAAAGCATTTAATTCGGTTTCCCCTTCCAAGTCGGACCGCTGTTAATTAAGATTGAACGAAAGGTCTTTGACACCATGCTTTCTAAAGAAAAGAAGCTAAAAGAGTGGCTTACCTGACCCGATACAAAAGTGAAACAATTCGTGGGCGTACTTCGCGAAGTAGACAAAAAAAAGTAAAAATTAACTCTAATAGTAAAAATTAATTAACTGTGTAACTTTTAATGAATTCGTAATATTTAGAAATTGAATACAAAACGCTACTTCAATTAAGAAAAATACTTGTTAATTAAGCTGTTTTCTCTTCTTTGTTTCTCACGCTGCACTCGCTTTAACAAAGAAAGCGACGGTCTGCCACGCTGAGGTCATGTTGCGCGATTTGCCAACAGCTTCTGTCATAACAGCTTGTCCAAATATGATCGTTAAAAAAATAGAGATACAAACAGAAAAATTCCGGCAACAGAATTAATTCTTAATGTAATAAGATAAAACGTGAATGTAGTATCAAACCAATACCATTGTATTTCATTACAGATTTTAAAAAATTAATACATGGTAAAGAGTCGAAATAAACTCATAACAAATCCAAGATAGTCGGTTAACACAATTCACGAGCAGTTCTTGGGAAATTTTTAAGAGTATTTTTGAAATGTATCTTTCAATTAAACTAAAATAATGTGGGTAGAAAAAAAGGGAAGTGTGTGTTTTAAGAGAGAGAGAGAGACAGAGAGAGAGAGAGAGATAGAGAGAGACCGAGAGAGAGATAGAGAGAGACCGAGAGAGAAAAAGAGAGAGACAGAGAGAGAAAGAGAGAGAAAGAGACAGAGGGAGAAAGAGAGAGACAGAGAGAGAAAGAGAGAGACAGAGAGAGAAAGAGAGAGACAGAGAGAGAAAGAGAGAGAGACAGAGAGAGAAAGAGAGAGACAGAGAGAGAAAGAGAGAGAGACAGAGAGAGAAAGAGAGAGAGAGAGAAAGAGACAGAGAGAGAAACAGAGAGAGAAAGAGAGAGAAACAGAGTGAGAGAAAGAGAGAGAGAAAGAGGTGGAGAGTGAGGGAGAGAGGGAGAGAGAGAGACAGAGACAGAGAGAGTACTTGAGTGGTTAGTTTCAGAGTGGGCAAGGAAAAAAATAAAAGTGACCCGCCACTGGTGGAATGAACAACACAGAGGGCGATAAAAATAACAAATATTGAGAGGCTGATCTGTAATCTTTATTTGCATATTGTCGGTAACGTAGGAATGAGTCATTGAACCTAAAATTGCCCCGAAATTAAACAAGATTTGATGAACAAAAACTTCAGACATGTATCCGTAACAGCTATTTGTCACTTCTGCAAAGCCTTTGCGGTCCTAATTCTAATGGACCACTGAACTGAACAACATTGAGTTGATAAAAATTCACGCACCCCCTCCCATACACAGACTCATGCATTTGTTTTTTGTCAGACTCCAAGAGCATTTCTGAAAGCACCAGTTCGAGCTGAGCCATTTGGTGGGGGATCGTGGACAATGCGGAAGCCGTGAACGGAGCCCGCGAGATGGCAGGGAAGGGCAGGGATGGGAGGGAAAGGGCAGGGGAGGGAGGGAAAGGACAGGGGAGGGAGGGAAAGGGCAGGGGAGGGGGATGGAAAGGGCGGGAGGGAGGGAGGGGAAGGGCAGGGGAGGGAGGGGGAGGGCAGGGGAGGGGGGAGGGCAGGGGAGGGAGGGGGAGGGCAGAGGAGGGAGGGGGAGGGCAGGGGAGGGAGGGGAGGGCAGGGGAGGGCAGGGGAGGGGAAGGGGAGGGGATGGGCAGGGGTGGGAGGGAGGGGAATGCCAGGGGGAGGGAGGGGAAGGGGAGGGGCAGCGTGAAACCAATCGGCGCAGTGGCGGCGCCACAGGCAACCGCTGTGGAGTGTTCTTCTGCCCTCTTATCGCGCCTCAGAACAGCGCATGGTCAGCATCACAGCGCTCGCTGCAGATCTCCCGATAGCTCGCTTTTCCTGTTTTCTCTCTCGTCCCCCCTTCGCGGCCCTCGCGGTCTGCTCCATCACAACCACTCGGCGATTGCATCCGCTCAGAATGCATTCGGCGCTCCGCTTGATTTGGTTTTCCCCTTTCGTGTGTGCATCGCTAGGACGAATAGAATGTTCCACTACATTTTTGCCGCGTACAAACTGACTTTGTACTAACAGAACGAAAATAGGGGGATTAGTACAAAATTTGTTGTTCGTTGTACATTATTTACTAATGTACCGCAAAGGTTACAACATAACGTACGTCACAAAACTAATTGCAGCATTAAATCTATTAAATACAATCGCTTTAATTTATATATCCCGATTCATAATATGATTTTAAAAACTAAACATGCTAAAAAATACGTCACGATTGTAGTTTATGAAAATTTGTCTTTTTATAATCATTTTGTGCATATCCTTTTGGTACGTAAGGCTAAATCAGACCAATTAAAATAATGTATGGGTTACTTTCGCATGCCTTTATTTTCTCTCTCTCATTCTCTCCTTATTTTAAAAACAAATCTGTCTCGTTCCTCCTGTAGCTCTCTGCCCCTCTACACCTTTCGCCTCCGCCCGTGCATCACAGGGCCCTTCCTGTTTCTCTCCACTTGCCCCTCCGCGCCTCTTGACCCCACGAGCCCCGACAACTCATCCAGCGCCCGATTCCCATTCCTGGCTCCCTTCCATCTCTTCGCCCTCGCGCCCCGCCACGGACCTCCCACGCACTTCCGCAGCCACAGGGTGGGCCACCGCCCCGCCCCCACCCCCGCCCGCCCACCGCACATGGCACGGATATTGAAGTTCCATTACAGGCCGTTACAGCCAGCAGCGCTCGGAGTGAAGATAGTAGCCGCCGTGCCCGGCTCCCTCCCCCACCCACTGACGACGCTCCGGCTGTTTCGCCACCCCCACTTAACCCTACTGTGTGTTGTCAGTTCTAAACATGCCATTGCAGAATCTACCGTCTTCGATTTCGTTTATGCCTCCTGTTTACTTTCGTTCATGCACGTAGCCATTATTGTCATCAATATATGTTATTTCTGACTGAAATGTCAACATCATCACTGCCTTTCTTACCTTCCTTATTAACTCATCCCAGTCACTCATTCAGCATCAGGAACTAGTATATATTTTACCTACTTTTTAATAATCATTATTTTATTTGTTTGGTCACGAACTGCAAGGTCATTATCGACTATATATACAATTCTTTACAATGCATTAAATAAATTTATATCCTTTAGAAATATTGTATATGTGAGATGTCTCAGGATGTAATTGAGGGAGACAATTTGAAAGTGAAAGAGTAATACCTATTTTGTTGTGTTCAAATTTCCTTGAAGCCATGTATTTCAGCTGTGACATCTCTTCAATTTCTCCATCACTAATTTCTTCTCCTGACTTTCGCTCACTGTCTTCACCTCTACGGATCCATATACATATGATTGCTATGATAGCATATGATTGCTGACACTTTGATCGTTCAATCATTTCCGAGCTGCCCATTGCGTACTGTTTTTCATCTTTCCGAACTTTGATCATGTATCCTCTAACTTATCATACCTTTTCACATCGCTAACTCAATTTTACATTCTTGCTGCTTTCATTTAACCCGTTGTCTCTCCCATTTGCCTTCTCCGACTCACACCCCCTTTTACCCCTTCCCCGACCTCCTTCGCTCGCCATCCGACAAGGAGCGCCAACTCTCAGTTTTCCAGAGATCGGTTTTCTTTTAATGAGCTAACTTTCCGCTCGAGCTATTCGCGGCCGCCTACACAAAGCTCTGCTAATGTTCATTCAAATGTAATTTCCTAAAAGCCCTTCACTGAGGGTTTGCAAGCCGCTCCTTTTTAGAGAAAACCCCCTCTCCCTCCCGCATGTTTGGGGCCAGCGTTTAGCGTGTATTTATGAGGCTTGTCGTCGCAACTGATTTTGCCTACTGTTATATCTCCCTCTTTGCGATAGCGGTGGTTTCAACTATGTGGAATTAACCGCCGGAACAAATTAACTAATGGAACGAACAGGTTGGCGAGTAGTGCGTGGAATTGAAATAGGAATGAGAAAAGCGAAAACAATAAAAACCTGTGAAATATGACCGCATCACCGCATTAATTCGCAAAAATCTCATTACACGAGGAAGAATTTAATGAGTAAACAAGCGTTGTACTTGTGTAGCTGGCAGGTGGATCGAGTCTACGGTCCTCCCCTTTCTAACCACCTTTGGACTCGTTCCCCGCAGCCTTCGACCCGGACCGTATCGCGACCCGTTCCCCATCCCTATCTCATTTCCCAGGAGCGGCGCAGGATTCGTTCGGCCACATCCATCTGCGCAAATTGCGTCGGTATCCGCAGAAGGTAGCCCCCGCCCGTATCGCAGTTAAGATGATTTACGCCGCTATCTAAATAGGTAACTGGTACAGCGCTGCTCCTTCTTGCGCTTTTATTAAGAAGAATCGTTTTCATCCCGCGTGATAAAACTTAGCTCGTGAAGCGTTCGTGCAGATGACGCGCCAGTCAGCTTTCACGGTGAGGGTGTCACTGACACCGAACCATCTGGAGTTTGGTGTCTGTCTGAGAGACTAATTCTCAAGGCAGCTGGTAGCTGGACGATCGTTATTCTCAATGCGTCTCAAAGGAGCAGAAGCTTCTGCCTCCACAATTTTACGTCTCCTATTTCTCCAGTGGGTGATTGGAAAAGACTGATCTGCTGCAAGAAATTGTTTCATCTCAAAAAATGTATTTGTGCGTTATTTTAATATAATTCCTTAAAAACAAGCCGTAGATATTCCCATAGAGTGTGAGAGCAATTGGCAACTATTTAAATATTTATTTTTTCATAATTTTGTTATTTGTAGCGTAAAAATGGACGCAATTGGCATTCATAATAATAATTTTGTACTAACGTTTAATACTGATAATCGTTTCGTCTGTCATTACCAATATTAATTCACAATTCCTCTGTTGTCCCTGAAGTCGTTCCATCTTTTTTGAAGAATATATTTCATACATATCAACCACTCGTGGCGTATTAGTTTCTGCAGTGCAACGTACAATTGAGGCCTACATATTAAACAGTTTAATTCAGTTTAATTCAACTTGGTTCAAGAGTTTCCAATTTCACCTACCTTTTACTAAAATGCGACAGAAATTATACGCCAGTTCTAAATACGCCACAGCTGCACACTTCGATTTCGTTTATCCCGCCTGTTCACCTTCGTTTATGCACACGTCCATTATTGACATCAATATTTATTATTTACCCCGATGTAGGAATACGATTTTTTTTTACTTTTTAACCGGAAGCGGTAGCTCAGAGCATCAAGTGATGTCACTGCAGTGCCTCTGAGCGGGAGGTCCTAGGTTCGAGTCCTGACGGCGGCAGGATATTCGACACTAGCTCTTCAGATAGGTCGAATTCAGCCACTGTCTGGAGGAGAATTCTAGCGGCCGGCTGCTTTGATCGGTAGTTTTCCGTGGTTTCTCCGATCAACACCAGGCGAATGCTGGAGCAGTACCCTAACAAACGGGCCACGGACAGCGCGCGCGATATGTCCTTCCTCTTCCTTGTCCTATCCTCTCCCCTTACACACACACACACACACACACACACACACACACACACTTACACTAACATGCACTATACTACCACATATTCTGGGAGACCGGTCGGAGCTTAGAGCTTGTCCCGGTTGGGGCGGTGCCCTGCCGGTAGGAGAGTCCTGGTTACGGGGAAACCCAACTAACCGACGCGACGGTAGGTCGGCGCCGGATCTCGCCATCCAGCGGGGGAAGATCACCGCCATCTCCCGAGAAAAAACATGCACTACACTAACGGGAATAATGACCAAAGCAGCTGACGTACCCGGAAACACCAATCAATCAACGATTTTTTTGTTTGCTGCGTTGTTTCGGCGCGTGCCGTTTCGCGTTCCAGTCGCCGGGCCAGCTCCATTACGGGGTGTCCTGCCCCGGCTTCGTCGCCGCTTGATTCCTGCAATCCAGAGGTCGTAAGCGCCCGGGTTTTATCACGGACTGCCTGCCACGGCCCCTCCCACGCGCCGATTAAGAGCGAGATTTTCGCTGACTCCGCGGGGAGCGCGCGCGTCGTTTGAGCAAGTGTACACCGTTTCCTCCTCGTCGGCTGAGCCAAAGGGCGAAAGAAGACGCGGCGGCGGCGCCGTTTGGGGACGGGGGTGGGGCGGGGGAGGGCGAGATGGGACACTGGATGCCGCCGGGGGGGAGGGGGAGGGGGCGCCCTAGAGGGTTCTTGGCACGCGCTTCTCCGCCTTCGCCGCCCCTTCAGAATTTGGCGCCGGCAGACTCCTTTTACCCAAAGAGGAAGAAAAATTCGCAGGTTCTTGGCGCGGCTGAATGAGATGTTATTGAGTACGTCAAGCCAAATGGTTTTCGCTCAAGGAGGTTGTTTGTTTAGAGCGTGGAAAAGTGTGCAGGGAGGGAAAACGGTATTTCCGGGTTCGGTCGAATCGCCTTTTCAATTGGAACATTCAAAAATCGCGGGTATCGAAAATGTGATCGACAGAGGCTGGAGCTGCAATGGATTGCGAATAATAAGAAATAAAGGTAAACGAGGAATATGATATAAAAGGGGAAACATAATATTTCCATCGATTTGTATTCATAAAAATCTCTTTACTACCATAGCTTCCTGCCAGTCACTGAATTACAATTCCGCAAAGCGCTATCAAATCTTTCTACAAAAGACATTTTACTTTTATTAGAAAGCCTCTGGATTGGCTTATAAACAGCGTGCTAGCTTTCTGTGACGAGATCTCGGGTTCGAGTCATGGTCGGAGAAAAATAAAACTGTAGTATGCTTCTAATACAAATCGTCTGTTTCTTGCTGTGTGACGAAACAAAACCTCAGGCAGGCCGAGAAAGGTAGGTAAGGTAATGGGATTACGCCATGCTCGTCGCATGTTTCCATTAACCCCAGGCGTTGGTAGTAAATTAAAACCCCAGCTCTAGGATCGCCGGTAGCTGACAAAAGTGGAATTAATCCCGTTCTAAAATTACCCATACATATATCCGTACTTTCGTTTTGAAAGAACAGGAATTGCTGTATTTCTGTACTTTCTGCCACTCATTAATCGTAAGGATTTCGAATAGTTCTTAAAATATCTGAACGCTTTTAGATGTTACGTCAATGTTTCAGTTCTCTTTGAAATAAGTAAAAATATATTGTTTTTATTTATTCATTTATTTGTAAAATGCCATTTGAGGTTCTTAGATACATTAACTATTCTCATATCGTTCTTCTTGTTGCGTGGCAAATGGATGCACACACATATACACGCCCACAAAACGAACTGATGTTTCACACAAAACGAACACGTACAAAAAATGTGAAAATGTACACACAAAACGAACTGATGTATCTGCTAGCACTCCGGAAATTTGTTCTGTAAAATAAATGCCTCTTACATTCAGATTTGGCATTCATATTCCTTCAGGTGGAATAGCAGCTTATGTCTTCACGGACAATTGTCCGCTTGCTCCGTGCCGCCCGCCCGTTCCGCGCGAAGGGATTGAAAAGCGAGGGGAGGGGGCTGCCGCTGGTAGCCCTCCGAGGGAGCCAGCCGTTACGTAATAAGAACATTCTCCATTCCGGTGGAGTCGGCGACCCCATCAGGCCGAGACATTACAGAGCGGTCGCGCCATCAGCCCCTTCCCCTCCGTCTCTCTGCCTTCTCCCCGCCCCCTCCCCGCCGCGGCGCTTTAGCGGTCTCGCTGGCGCTTGTCGCCCCCGCCAGCACTGTCGTTGCCCCATTAGACAAACAGGGAGAGGTGGCTCAGGGCATCAACTAATGGCACTGCAATGCCTGTGACCGGGAGGTCCTAGGTTACACTCCCCACGGCGGCAGGATTTTCGACACTAGCTTTCCAGCTAGGTCGAATTCAGTTGCTGTCTGGAGGAGAGTTCTAGCGGCCGGCTGCTCTGATCGGTAGTTTTCCGTGGTTTCTCCTATCAACACCAGGCGAATGCCGGAGCAGTACCCTAACAAACGGGCCACGGACCGCGCGCGATCTGTCCTTCCTCTTCCTTGTCCTATCCTCTCCCCTTACACACACACACTTACACTAACATGCACTACACTGCCACATATTCCGGGAGACCGGTCGGGAGCTTAGAGTTAGTCCCGGCTGGGGCGGTGGCCCGCTGGTGGGAGAGTCCTGGTTAGGGGGAAATCTCACTGACCGACGGTACGTCGGCGCCGGATCTCACCATCCAGCGGGGGAAGATCACCGCCATCTCCCGAGAAAAAACATGCACTACACTAACAGGACTAATGACCAAGCAGTTGACGCCCAGAAACACGAAAAAATCAATCAATCAAGAGCCGCGACAGGTTTCAACCCGTCCCGTTTGTTACATTAACGTTTCCTTATAACATCATTCGCAAACCTAGGCATGACGCGAAATTACTATGGCGTAACCGATACAAGTGATCTTGACCCTCGCTCTGAAGGTCTTATTTTGTGATTCTCCTGCTCTAACGATCTCCATCGTCTTTCACATGTCTCGTCACTCGACTCTCCAGATGTTATACTCCCGCGACAACGTAGATGTATTCTCCCGATGCCATTTTTTGTATATGCTATTTTTTTTATTTTACTTGTTTTATTTCTCGTTCTATTTCTCGAGTTTTGTTCATTAACGACTCTTTAACAACATTTTCTGACAATAAATTTCAGTCAAATTTTATATTAACACCTTCCATCACGGAAAAACTCTCAAGAAGCCCAGAAACAAAAAGGATTCATTTTATCATTTACAGTATCATCAAACCTGATTTCTTTTGTCGCGGATAGTTCGCTGCCCACCCCATAACGTTTATTCTTCCGTTGCCCTTCACTTCTACTTTATTGCGCCATCCGTAACCTCCGCCTTCTCGGCTTCATTGCTCCTTTCCCTCGAAGGATGCTCTTGCATTCCTGCTTCTCTGGCGGCGCTGTCGCCACCAGTGCCCCGCCCTGCCCCGCCCTGCCCTGCCCCGCCCCGCCCCGCCCCGCCCCGCCCCGCCCCGCCCCGCCCCGCCCCGCCCCGCCCCGCCCCGCACCGCCCCGCACCGCCCCGCCCCGCCCCGCCCCGCCCTGCCCCGCCCTGCCCCGCCCTGCCCCGCCCTGCCCCGCCCTGCCCCGGCCCGCCCTGCCCTGCCCTGCCCGCCCTTCCCCCCCTGCCCCCCCCCGCCCTGCGCCCTGCCCTGCCCCGCCCTGCCCCGCCCTGCCCCGCCGTGCCGTGCCCCGCCGTGCCGTGCCCAGCCGTGCCGTGCCCAGCCGTGCCGTGCCGTGCCCGATCGTCTTCTCGCCGTCTGCGCCCCCGCCCGCCCATTTGCCCCTCCCTCCCCACCCCGCCCCCGCGCCGTTACGCTCCGGAAGTGTTATTCGTCCCGGAAGACCGCTTCTGTCAGAGGGAGCTCCCGTTTTGCAAAATGGTGAAAAATGGTAAGGGGTAACATGTTCAAAATATTTCCAGGTCACAGACCAACAAGTGCGCGGTATTTTCGTCTATATTAGCCTCCACCACCCGAGAGTGAATCGAAATTCTGTTTTTAATGAACCTCCCTATAAAACAGCTCATTTTAATGGATCTGGGTTACGGTGGAACAAATTTTACGGCCAGGTTTTTATTTTATTTGGGATCGTTACGTTATTTAAAACGAACGATGCAAAAAAAGGACACTGTTTAATCAGGTCTCATCACCTTTATCACCCTTATGGAAGATATTTCATGGTACCGTTTCTGATAAAACTTCTTTACGTACTCTTTTCTCAATGTCTCACAATTTAAATGAAAATTACGTGAAAACTCCAAACAAAAATTCAAATTGGTGAACTGAAAACTTCAATAATCAACATTTTCACGTCTCTGAAATCTTTAACATTATAAAATAGCATACTTCACAAGTTCAAGATATAATGTGTTACTTTGAGTACGAGAATGTAACGTTGAAAACTAAATGTGCATATCAGTTTTGAAACAACCTTTCCTCCTAATACAGTGAAATCAACGATTGCTTCTGTTATTATCGCCCCTGTAGAACTCTTCTCAGAAGGAATAATTTGGGTTTACTGAAGAGAACACGCTGATGGGTATCTCTTTCATTTTTTTATGGTATTAGAAAGAAGAAGAAACTCGACCAGGGCGTATTAAGCGGAGGTAACATTCATTCTTCGCCTCGTAAAGAGTTTCTGCACACTTAGCGCTTAAAACGGCTTCTTTCATTTTTCTCGCAGATCTTTCCCAGCGGGTGCGTCCTTGTCGCGCGAAGATTTTCCGCTGGCTGCCAGCACTGCGCTTCGGCCCAAAAAGCTTCTGTGAGAAGTCAAGATAGAGTTCTCTTTAAGCGCAGTTCACTTAACGCTTTGATTCTGTAAATCTGTAGTTACAAAGATTACAACGTTGTATTGTGTATTTTAAGAATCACGAAATTAAGTGTTATGAGTAAAGTACATCTACTTGTTAGCAAGAAAGTTACAGCCGGTACGAAGGTGTTCAACGCAAACAACTAAAAATAAGACGACTTCATAATTGAAAACTTTTAAGAAAAAAATGACATTTCGTCAACGGGTTTTAAAAGAATTTTACTATTTGTAGCATGTTTTGGATATTTCCCTATAATGAGGGAAACATTAGAAAATACTGGTTTAACGGTGTGATACCGTGTGTCTATTGCGTTCTTATTGCTTAGCTTAACCATCGCGATAACAGAGCTACGGGAACATACACCGGCATTTTTGGCTAGCAGACTAGTGTCATCTAAAAGGAGTTTCGCCAAGCGATCCTGTTCATTCTTTGTGACTGTTTGAAAACGTTTAACTTGGATAAATATATGCGTAAACCTCTCGAGTTTCTCAACCTCTGAAAAATTCCTGCATTAGTAACTCTCGCGTTGTCTTCAGCTATACGCATACTATATTCAGTAGTGTAGTTTAAGTTTGGGCCCCTGGAAGCTCCGAAATCTCTCTATCTTGTGGTTAAAGGTTATTAGAGACATGATCATTTCAGTATCAATGAGTTTCTGTTGATACGGAAATTATTATTCGATATTTGTGCCATCTCATTACCTTATCCATTCGCAACCTAAAACAAGAGGAGGGCCAACTGCATTTTAGAGCTTGCTTTTCCATTAAAATTTTTACCACATCTCTCATATTTTACTAGTAATAATGAAAAGGAAAATATTAAGGAATATGAAATTTCGTTTAATAGTACTGTTAATAAATAATACTGACTACAACAATTTGCAGGGTTGTCAGATGGCTGAGAGATTCTTTTCGTCAAATGTCATTAAACAATTCACCAAATTATCAGGTAAAAGACTAAAATCAGGGATTTAACGTATTGAAGGAAAAAATCTTTTAGGGTGCGAGGCTAAGGGGTCCTTTCGGGCCTCTTTGCAGAGTTCAAGGACACAGCCCTTCTGGGCACCTCTCTGCGCACGCTAATGCCGAGAATCTACGAAAAACTTCCGATCAGAGCAGCCGGGGCTAGAATTCTCCCCCAGTTCGCGGCTGAATTCGACCTAGCTGCCTAGTTAGTGTCAAAAATTCTGCCATTGTCTGAACTCGAACCTTAGGACCTCCCGATCAGAGGCCCTGCACACATTAATTGATGCCCTAAACCCTGCATCAGGTTCGCTACTGCCGTTCTTGCGTTCTGTGCAAACGTCTCGAGAGCGGACTGGCGTCTGTCATTTCTATGCGCGCAGACCGACTGCCTATTCAGCCAAAGGGCCACAGGGCCGAAGGGTCAAAAGGCCAAAGTTCACCGAGTGATTGCCCACTACCGCCGGTCACCTCTGTGGGCTCTACCGCCCATCCTGCCCACCCCGCCTCCCATCCTGACCGTCCGCCCTACCCGCCCCACCCGCTCGCCGGTCCGTCCTGCCCGTCCCGCCTGTCTCGGCCAGACTGCCCCGCCCATCCCGCCCGCCTCTCCCCGCCGCTCCCCGCCTCTTCCCGCCTCTTCCCGCCTCTTCCCGCCTCTTCCCGCCTCTTCCCGCCTCTTCCCGCCTCTTCCCGCCTCTTCCCGCCTCTTCCCGCCTCTTCCCGCTCCTTCCTCCCCGCTCCTTCCCACTCCTTCCCACTCCTTCCCGCTCCTTCCCGCTCCTTCCCGCCCCTCCCCGCTCCTCCCCGCTCCTCCCCGCTCCTCCCCGCTCCTCCCCGCTCCTCCCCGCTCCTCCCCGCTCCTCCCCGCTCCTCCCCGCTCCTCCTCGCTCCTCCCCGCTCCTCCCACTCCTCCGCTCCCTCCCCGTCCCTCCCCTCCCCCCGCTCCTCCCCGCTCCTCCCCGCTCCTCCCCGCTCCTCCCCGCTCCTCTCCTCCCCCTCCCCTCCTCCTCCCCCGTCCCTCCCCGTCCCTCCCCGTCCCTTCCCCGTCCCTTCCGTCCGTCCCTCCCCGTCCCTCCCCGTCCCTCCCCGTCCCTCCCCGCTCCGCCCCGCGTCCCTCGTCCCCACCGCTGCGGTCGATTTGCTAAATATTGCTGGAGCGGGAGATGGATGTACCGCATCTGCGGTGCCTGGTGGCACGTCATCTGCTGGTCATGACGTGAATTTCGCACGCGTATGTATTCTGAGTACGAACGGCTGAATGCGCGCGCCCTCCACGCGTCTCAATTGCTCTAGATTGATAGGACGTGAGTTGCAAGCGCTATCGCAATGTGTTTTAGGTCTCCTACGTCTCATCGTCCTGCGTAAACTGGAACTTCCTAGCATAACAAGTTGGTGCAGCTAATATTCAAATCTGATGAACCCACATTGCATCATTGTATTACTAATATTCGCTCGATGACGAAGTCATGCGCTTCCAATATTTTTGCACAATTTGACCCTTCGCGTAGATTCGTTATCGAATCAGTATTTTAAACCACGACTTCTAAAATGAAAATGTAAAAATTTAAACAAACACTATTTCATTTGTTGCTCATAGTGTATAAACTTCCTAATGCACACATTAATCTAATAACTGTAAGTCCCTGGGATAATCATTGTAGTTTACATAATTCAAACCCGCGTGTTCCCGTTACTGCACATCAAACACAAGCGGAGACAATTATTTTGTAGTCGTACGTGAAATGAAAACATGTGTTAAATCAATTCCAAATGTGAATCCAATATTTATCGACCAATAAAGTAGAATTAATCAGAACTATCAAAATAAAATGGAATAATGACACTAATGAGTGATCCGTAGCATATATTTTTATTGCAAAAGATTCTCAAATTGTGAAAAGCTCAGTAAAGTTAATGTACCATTCAGTTTTGCAAAGAGGAAATGTTCTCATGGTACAGTTCGAACAATATAAGATAGTAATGTAATAGTGTAATATATTATTCAAAAGAACATTTAAAATTGGAAACAAATGAAATACAGACGAGTGTCCGGCAGAAGGCTAGAAGAAGCGTAGAAGTACTAAGAGATGTTGTGGGAGAATTTTTTTTTTTCAGAATTTGGTTTGTTCTGAGATTTGTGTGATTCCAATATTCGTGTACAACATCATAACTTCGCCACTTACCCTGTATTTTATTTCACTACTAAATAATACAGAGTAACGAATTATATTTGCTTGAGATTTCGCTGACAATGTAAATATATTACAAAATGTAGCATCTTATGATTTCCAAAATGTTCATTGTAATAAAAATACTAAAAACTGTCTCGTATTTAAACTACTCACTAATTCATTCTCTGAAGATGTCTGGAAATGTCAGTTTGGGGAACGCTGTTTGAGCTTACTTTATCAAGAGAGTCTTTACGCCGCACAAACAAGCTTTGACTACCCACAAACAGGATCTGCACTATTTATGCCAAACAGCCGGAGGCGAGGGGCGAACGCCACTGTTGTCCCAACGCCGGAGCTTTTGGGTATATTCGAGAATAATGGGAGGAGAATGTGGTGAGATTTGAGAGCACATTAAAGCAGAGAGGGTCTATGATCTCTGAGAAATGGAGAAAGTCTGTCGGCGTGCATATTAATGGAAGTCTGGAAAAGGGATTCACAACATTTTTTTATGCATGGACCCCTTTTAAAAGATTTTTTTGCTACATCGATCTCCTTGAATTTTTCAACAAAAGATTCGGCATACATACTCATTACACAACGAATTGGAAGATAGTGACTTAAAGATGTCAATTCCCATAAACAAATATTTTCATAAATATCTTGATTTCCAATTAATGAATACGCTTCTCTTTTGTGCCATGGACACAAAATGTCGAGCAGTTTTTCAACGGACCATAAATTTCTCATGAGAATTTTGCAAAGAAACATTTTCTTGTGTGACAGAGCAACTTCGAGAATACATAGCTACAATTTCTGATGTTTTACACATCCTAATGATGAATGATTAATACGAAAGAAGAGGAGCGAAGTAGTTATTTACTATTAGGTGCTTTGTAGCTTAATATTAGAAAAAATATTATCAACTTGAAAAATATTATTCTAGTTAAAAATGAAAACTTGATCATGACCTATCAATCAGTTGCCGGCTCATACTCGGATACTGACCTCGAATAGACTCCTTAATCTTCATTGACCTTTTTCAAATTTCATCGACCCCTAAGAGATTGCTACCGACCCCGCTGGAAATCTCTGGTCTAGAAGAATGACTGTGGAAAGTTCTAATTGTTTCCTTTTGCGTAATTGATACTGCATACTTCTTTCAGTAATAATTCATATTTTTTGTATATATACAAACTACGTTTATATACATGTTTGTATTTATATATACAAATGATTGATTATTTCTCTCATCACAGAAACAGTTTTCAAAGTTTGGTGTTACTAAACATTCTGCAATAAGTGAAATATACTGATTGAAAGAGTTATACATGCAATTTCTCTTTGAAGGAATTATTCATTTATACTTTACACGATTAAAATAAATAAATAAAACCTGAGAATCGCTGGGTGGGCCACAGGCCCTTCTTATGGAGGCTAATAATAATATTCCGACAACTGAGCAACGTTACGTGTTTAGTTCTTCTATATTCAAAACAATTATTCAAAATATTGAAATACTTTAATCTTTTTTGGGTGCTGGGAGAAGTGTTGTGCTGGGATAAAATTGGCGTGAATTCTTGACTTGTGAAATGAATTAACAAATGTTTTATTTTTAAGTATTTAAATTTAATTTAACAAATGTTTTAATTTATTAGATACAAACGCAATTTAATAAAAATGTTATATCAGTAGGTCATATCTCATTCTAAAAACGTTTTTATCAGGAAGATATCACTTACGTGTGTTTGTTCACTCGCGCAGCGTTTGCTCTCTAAATATTGTTTACTCACTCCTTTCCGTGTCTTATTTTATTTCTGTGAGGTTTGGGCAAATCTAACATCTCTGCGAAAGGTTTCACTTTGTACTGTTTCTTTGGATCTCGTACTCGAAAAGAAGATACAGAGAGAGTGCTTTTTCCCGCACGTTTCAAAATTCAACACCGTACCTCCCCCTCCTTCCTGTCGACATGTCTCAACCGTTCTGTGGAAACGATCCATATCCGCAGAAACCTCTCCTCTCGCTGTGAGAGTCGTCCTGGATGAAAGCGCTGCCGTCTCAGCCTCGCCGCCCTTCCGTCCGTCCGTCCGTCCGTCCGTCCGTCCGTCCGTCCGTCCGTCCGTCCGTCCGTCCGTCCGTTCGCCCGTCCTCTCGTCCGTCCGTCCGTTCGCCCGTCCTCTCGTCCGTCCGTCCGTCCGTCCGTTCGCTCGTCCGGCCGTCCGGCCGTTCGTCCGTCTGTTCGTCCGTCTGTTCGTCCGTCTGTTCGTCCGTCTGTTCGTCCGTCTGTTCGTCCGTCTGTTCGTCCGTCTGTTCGTCCGTCTGTTCGTCCGTCTGTTCGTCCGTCTGTTCGTCCGTCTGTTCGTCCGGCTGTTCGTCCGTCTGTTCGTCCGTCTGTTCGTCCGTCTGTTCGTCCGTCTGTTCGTCCGTCTGTTCGTCCGTCTGTTCGTCCGTCTGTTCGTCCGTCTGTTCGTCCGTCCGTTCGCTCGTCAGTTCGCACGTCAGTTCGCTCGTCCGTCCGTTCGTTCGCTCGTCCGTCCGCCGTTCGCTCATCCTGCCGTCCGCCCGCCCGCCCCTTGGGTGCGACGGCGTTCAAATCGAGGAACTAACCCTAACGAGCTCGCTACGCGCTGTGTGTTCGCAATGGGCGCGCTCCATAACGAAACGGAAGCGCGTGGAAAAGAACCGCGACGGGGCGGGGCGGCGCTCCATCAAACGTAGAGAGCGTTTGTCGCAAGGGGCGACCGCCGTTGTTCCTAGCCCCGCACCTCGCCCTGCGCGACAGCCGTTGCTCGTTACGCGGCGGCGTAGTCCCGGAGATTAGCTTCAAACAGGTGAATGGGGTCTCGTCTCCGTCTTTGAGAAGCGCTCCCGACAGCAATGGCGGTGACGTATTCCCAGGTTGCGAGAAGGGATGCGGGGATAATTAGTGTGCGTTAATTACACAGAATACAATTTAACAATCTTTCTTAAATAATTTGAAGACATAAAAGTAAAGCTAATCACTTAATAGTTAAAATATACAAGTTAAATGTTTCCTCTCTTCCTCTCTCAATTTCTTCTGTTTTTGACATTTATTGTCAGGGGATAATTAGTACTAAAATGAAATTCCCCTTCGTGTCTACAACACAGAAACACTCAATCAGGTTGACAAATGTCGTAGATGGTATTCTTAATACTACATAATTTCAAATATACCATTCTTCTTTATATGAAATGAAATAAGGGAAAATGAAAATGCAGTCAATAATTATTAATAATTCATCATTTGGACAGGATAAGTGCACTCGTTCAAGACATTTTCATATCCGGACTAGATTCACTTCTGCCAAACGGTCCTTGCCGAACAGCCCAATCCAGCGTAGGTGAGTAAGACCAGCAAAACAATACGTGTGGGGTGTTCAATAAATTTCGTCAGCACAGCAAGTGTCCAACCAAGGTTAATTGAGGGAGCTGTAGTTGGAGAAACAAAATCAATATGAATTGTTTTCCGATAAGGCCCTCGGGGCGTTGGCGTGGGCGGTGCAGGCTCTTTATTGCTCTTCCCCAGCGGACGCCGCCGCCGTCACCGGGGAAGTCGGTGGCTGTTCATTTACGGAGGGAGGCTGCGAGCAGAGCGATTGATTAATTTTTTAGTGTTTCCGGGCGCCTCAACTGCTTTGATCATTAGTCCCGTTAGTGTAGTGCATGTTTTTTCTCGGGAGATAGTAGTGATCTTTCCCCGCTGGATGGCGAGATCCGGCGCTGACCTACCATCGGGTAGTGGGGTTTCCCCCTAACCAGGACTCTCCCACCAGCGGGGCACCGCCCCAGCCGGGACAAGCTCTAACCTCCCGACCGGTCTCCCGGAATATGTGGAAGTGTAGTGCATGTTAGTGTGTGTGTGTGTGTGTGTATGTAAGGGGAGAGGATAGGACAAGGAATGGGAAGGACAGATCGCGCGCGGTCCGTGGTCCGTTTGTAAGGGTCCTGCTCCGGCATTCACCTGGTGTTGATCGGAAAAATGACGGAAAACTTCCGATCAAAGCAGCCGGCCGCTAGAATTCTCCTCCAGACAGCGACTGAATTGGACCTAGCTGAAAAGCTAGTGTCGAAAATCCTGCCGCCGTGGGGAGTGGGAACCTAGGACCTCCCGGTCAGAGGCGCTGCAGTGACATCAGTTGATGCACTGAGCTACCACTCCCGGTACGAGCAGAGCAAAGAGTCCACCCCATCCCTACGCACGAAGCAGGCGGCAGCGCGAGTGTTGCTTCGCCTGAGCGGAGAACCACAGAGAGCGCCAAGGGCGTACATAGTGGTCCTCATCACGTACTTTATTACAAGGAAATGTTTTAGAACATTTTTGGAAGAAAATAGGAATTCAATAATTGTTCAAAATAATCGAACCCGAACCTGCTTTACATTAATATGCTTGTACACAGTTCCTGACTCCTGAAATTTGGTGTGGATGGTTTTCGGGTGTGCGTCCAATAAAATAATATGTTCTGTGACATGTCTGTTCCAAATGTTTCGGCTACAAACACAGCCGTCGTCTGGAATGTAATTTATAAAACGTATTTACAAAATGGTTTATAATTATCTATATAATGTTAACAAGAACAAAAAGAAGTAAAACATAAAAATATAAGCAATGTAAGAAAGAGTTGTAAAATTTATTAACAAAACTGCAATGAATATTTGATTAATTAATGATAATATTTTCAGTTTTATATTGAAAGCATTATCATAATTTGAGTTGATTTCCGGGAATTCTGTATAGATCGTTACTGTGAAATATTTCTCCTCAAGTAGACCAAGTAAGGAGTTCATATCACTTTTGATTGGTTTTGGATTGGACATTGGAAGACCCCGAAAGCCAGTCTTCTTGGAACAAATGAAAACAAATCGGTGATCCTTCGACCATTATTATTTTAAATTTTCTTCTCTTATTAGAGTACACCATTGGCCGCCCGTGAGCTCACCCGCCACTCATCTCCGCTTGCTACCCTACCAAACGAGCCACGGACCGCGCGCGATCTGTCCTTCCCATTCCTTCTCCTATCCTCTCCCCTTACACACACACACACACTTACACTAACACGCACTACACTACCACATATCCCGGGAGACCGGTCGGGCGCTTAGAGCGTGTCCCGGCTGGGGCGGTGGCCCGCTGGTGGAACAGTCCTGGTTAGGGGGAAACCCCAATAACCGACGGTAGGTCGGCGCCGGATCTCACCATCCAGCGGGGGAAGATCACAGCTAACTCCCAACAAAAAACATGCACTACACAAACGGGACTAATGACCAGAGCAGTTGACGCGCCCGGAAACACGAAAAAATCAATCAATCATCTCCGCTTGCATCTCACCCGCACATCTTCTCCGCAGCGACCTAAAAGAAACGCCGCAGCCAGCGCGGCCGGACGGGCGGGCGGGCGGGCGTGGCGTAATTTTTGCGCGGGAGGGTTGGCGGGCGTGATTTATGTCTTAAATAGCGCGGGAGTTATTGCCTGTCGATGCGAACACAGGACGCATCGTTAATCGTGCAGCGCGCGGTGTGTCGGCGGCACGGCGGCGCGAGTAGGCGTGCCCCCTCTAGCGCCGAGGAAATGAACTGTGTGCGCGTGGCATATTCATGCGCCGGCGGCGGTGGCCCCGCTGGATTGTCGCCGATCGATTCCCGCGCTCGCGTGCGTTCTTCGCGCGAGTGTCCGACGCACCTGCGATTGACGACGTCCAGGTGGCTGGGCAGCACCGGACGCTCATTCGCCTGGTGGCGAATGCATGGCGGTTTCTGGCGATCAAGTAACATATATAGACATATTAGATAGGTTGGTTTGTTAGCGATTCAGGGCTCGTACACTGGTTTGGTTATTAGTCCCGTAAGTGTGTAATGCGTATATTTTTTCCTCGGAAGATGACTGTGATCTTCCCCCGCTGGATGGCGAGATCCGGCGCCAGCCTACCGTCGGCTAGCGGGGTTTCCCTCTAACCAGGAGTCTCCCACCAGTGGGGCACCGCCCCAGTCGGGACTAGATCTAAGCTCAAGCAGAAGAGAGCAATTGGTTGATTGTTTTTTTCGTGTTTCCTGGCGCGTCAACTGTTTTGGTCGTTAGTCCCGTTAGTGTAGTGCATGCTTTTTTATCGGGAGATGGCGGTCTTCCACCGCTGGATGGAGAGATCCGGCGCCGACCTACCGTCGGCTAGCGGGGTTTCCCCCCGACCCATCTCCCTTCATATGTGGTAGTGTAGTGCATGTTAGTGTAAGTGTGTGTGTGTGTGTGTGTGTGTGTGTGTAAGGGGAGAGGATAGGACAAGGGAGAGGAAAGAAAGATCGCGCGCGGTCCGTGGCCCGTTTGGTAGGGTACTGCTCCGGCATTCCGCGCATGCATGAGAATCAAATAAAATACATGACTTTCTTGTGGCTTTCTTACACAGTCAAGTAGTGATTTAAACAAAATATGGTACGTGACATTTTTTCTCCACATCATCATCATCATCATCAAGTAAGCAAAATGAAAACATCTGTACCTTTATACGGCATTCAAATATTTAATGCTATTAAAGAATTGAGCATGATAGTTTAAAAATGTAATTAATCATTATACATGTGGTTAAAAGAGATGAATGCCAGTTAGTTGATTATTTATGAGTTATAGCGGATGGGCGTGTGAATAATTACTAACGAGAACATAATAACGACGTGTGATATATAATTTCTATCCTTTTTCTTCTATTTATATTCGCTGTACCTGCCATTAAATCGGATGTAATAATGAAATCTTTGACCCATCCCGTACACCTGAGTAAACATCATATAAAGGGGATGAGATTAGATAAAAGTTAATAAACTTGTTCCACATTAATATATCATTCCTGAAGCCAATTGTACTGTGCAGGAATAGATAGTTTTGGGCGATGAGTTACTCGGCTCTTGGGTGTCCTTCTGATACATGGAGAGAGGCCCTGAATATATCACCACGAACTTCTTGTTTGCGCCTGCTTGACCCCTCGGAAGCAGAGCTAATTGGAACGGGACGACGAGGCGCCTGGGTTGTTGAGTTAGAGTGCGTCGTTTTATCACCCCCACAAACCGTTCCAGGAACTAGAGGAGCCAGAACCTCCAAAACACATTACTTTTCCTGTCGTGCTCACAGGAATTGGCACAGCACACTTAAATTATAAATATCTATCTTAAAACAGGCCTTATCAGAGTTCTTGAGATAAAAATGAGTGAAGTGGTCTTGGGTTCTCAATTACTATAGTTTAGAAAATTAAGTTTTCTTGTGTTCGTGTGTGAGCCTGTCTCTATTCTGTAGCCGAGACGAGAAAATTAGGGTATTTACAGAATTCGTTAGCTGCCGCGAATTTGTTAGACCGCAATCTTTTCAGTCTACATTGAACGTTAATTGTTTTATTTCATGATAACTGCACAGATCTGACAATGAGGTATGTAAATGTTTATTTGGAAGTTCACGTTGATTTGAAAGTACTTACTGACACTGCTTAAACTCCAATTCATGCAAAGATTATGGAAGTTGACTCTTGAATCCGGAATGAGAATGGGAATCTGCAATCACGAAATAAGATACGTATTCTGTGTATGCAGACCTTCTGGCTCGATTTCTCCGGCCTACTGCGTGCGTTTGCAGGTGCGGGTGGGCGGTATTGTGTGACCGAAAAACTCATTGTGTTTCGCAGCAGCGACTCCTCGCTTCCAGGGTTTCGAAATTGCTTTTCTTTATATATTTTCTTTCTCTCTTCTCTAGAAATGGAAGTAAACAAAAGTACAATATTGAAAGCCCTGCAACTTTGTTGATTGTAACTTTTATATTGAAGAATTGACTTGAAGTGGACGTGCAATATTTGGTTCTAAATTGTGGCAATTTTGACAACAATGGTCTGTGTAATTCGATGTAGCGGCAAATTGTTCGGGATTCTTTTCAATGGACTTCCATTCGCCTTGTTTCATTCTCTCGTCTTGAAAACAGTTACGAGAGATAGGAGGGGACCAAATATGGTTTCTCGTTCAGAGATAGCATTATATTCTTTTCGCTTTGATTTTTTGCGAAGTGGAAGTTGATCTTCAAAAAAAAGCTCATCGAGCCAATAAATAACGAACATGAAGTGTCATTTTTTCGTAGCTATCCGATCGGAATTTTCGTCGTAACTTTCTACAAAAGTTACACGCATTCTTTTCAGGAGAAGCAACGGCAAACTAAGAGTTAAGGCCCATTTTGTTAGTTGTACAACCGCTACCAAGTCGAAAGCTGTAAATCGAAGAGGCAGTGTGGCTGTGAAATTACTTTAGATACTATTCCATTATATGAGAAAACGCAATTGAATCTTTAAAGAACTTCGCAAGGAAAATGAAAGTAATACTAAAGTAAAGCAGTAAAATTTATCTGTAATACTAAAATACTATGTAATTTTCAATTAATTTAAATGTTAATAAGACGTGAAAAAACAATGTACCTTTCAATTAATCTAAATATTAATAATACATCTCATTAATTTACATATTACTAAGAGTTGTCCGTCATCCAGTCATATAAGTGATTTTGTAATACAAAATCTGTATTTTCAAAAATCATTAATACACGAACACTAGGTTTAAAAAATCATCATAAAATGACGAATTCAACTACAATATGGTTTGAAATGTGTAAATTAGATAGAAACCAAAAATCATTTAAATTTGGTGTCATTTAACTGAAGTATTTTAAGGAATGTATTCTTGTCAGGTCTCTTGTTATTTATCTTAAAAATATTCCGAACTTTTTGAACTAAACTTATGAAATGCTAAATGAAAATTATGAAATGAAAAATGTTGAAAATTTTAAGAAAGTATTTTTGCAATACTGAAGTTAAAGTATGTTATAATTCGTTTATTATTTTGGTTTTATTTGATTATTTTATGACGTACAATTTTTTTGTTTCAATCTTCAAGACTATTACAACAACTTTTGTAATAATTTGTAACGCGATTTTGAAAAAGACCTCAAAAGGGTTGAAACGTTAAAGAAAATAAATTGTTGCCAAATATAATTAATGTGTATGTTTTTCAAAGGTACGGTGACAGTTTTCTGGGAGTCTTAAAACGTTTTCCATTCGCTGCACAGGTGCGCACCTAGTGCGCTCTCAGGGCAATTTTCGTGTTCCATTCGAACGCTAGGGCGCACCAGTGCAAAAAACCGCATATATCTTAAAATTTTTTTGTGACTTCTAAAGATTTGTTTTCTAAAATTTAACCTTGAATAACTTCATATTAACAAATCTAGTTCCATTTAGAAAGGTACGTCTTAATTTCGAAACGCTAATAAAGTGAAAATAAAAATATGACCCTTTACAAAATCATTCAAATATATCTGCCCAGAAATGTTTCTCGCACGCTCATACATATACCAGCGGAAGTGCTCATGTTAATATTTTTATGGTTTTCAATAACGAAACAATTCTGTAGAAGCCTTTCGGTTCAAAATCTTGTGTACTATTTCAATCACTATCAAATCTCGAAAAACATCTCGACACATACGCATTTGAAGTTTTCGTTGTTTTAAATAAAGAAATTACATATTAATAATTTATGAATAACGGAGTAAGAATTACCAAAAGACTTCGTAAAACGTATAATAACAATCATAATTCAAAATTATTACTTTTAGAGTTTCGTCAGTGTGACAGACGAAGAACGGCTCGATATAATCTCACTGCGTAGTGCACACGCGCTGACTCGCTTCCGGAATCCGTTTCATTCGTAGCTGCCCTTCACGCGTGTGGGGCAGCACTGTTGCGGAGCGATGACGGTTTTGCCCTGAACTAGGCTGGGTTTCAGTGCAACGAATGGAAAACGCTATAAGTCAAGTCAATTCAATTCAATGATTCCATATTTTACTCAGGTCATCAGGACTGCTTTTCCGGCTGACTTAGCAAATTTCGTTACGCTCCTCTCAGCAAAGAAAAAAGGTATCACTCGGGCGATGAAATAGGCGATATGAATTTAGCTCTTTTAGGTTTGAGGATGTTTTTCATGCAACAAATGGGACAGCCGGCTTTACTTCCCCTCCAAAGAAAGGCATACGGAGGATCTTATTACCTTTTAAAAAAATCCACAGCTTCAACCGCATTTGAACCCGCAAAACTTGGATATAAGTTTAAAGTTTGAGCTGTTTGTTTACAGGTGTTTGTTTTCGTGTATAAGGGAAGAGGTGTGCTCCCATTCGGATTCCCTCGTTGATGAAACGAAGTTCATGTCGAGGAATTCGATGAGGCAGATACTTAGAATATTCTTGCGCAACTTAATGCTTCAACAGTAAAAACATTATTTGTCAACGTCAATACATTTAGATTTATATTCTCTGGGATCTTTCTACTCTCGTTAAGAACTTCAACTTCAATTATAACGGTGATTCGTGACACAACAGTTTCCACAAATGATTTATTCTAACACAACCAACAGTTGGCCCTCCTACGTCACCACGGTTATTCGTCATTGGCATGCTACTCCCTTTCGCTAACTCTCTACCAAATTCCTTCACCAACATTCCTCCACCGCCGTCAACTCATTCCCACGCAACCGCTACCACCGCCAACGTCATCAATATCACAGGCGGCCTCGCGCCTCCCTCTCTGCTGTTGCCGCCGCAGCCGCTGGCTCTCGCCGCCCTGCCAACGTAAACACGCGCAGCTCTTGCAGCGGAACCAAAGCCACCGCAGCCCGCGCCAACGCCCTCATCTCCCCCCTCCCCCTCCCCCGCGCTCGCCGACGCCTCACACCGCCGCCGACGAAGTTATCGCTCCCTCCATCGCCATCGCACCGGGAGCGGCAGCTCAGTGCTTCGAATGATGTCACTGCAGCGCCTCTGACCGGGAGAGGTCCTGGCGGCGGCAGGATTTTCGACACTCGCTTTTCAGATAGGTCGAATTCAGTCGCTGTGTGAAGGAGAATTCTTGCGGCTGGCTGCTCTGATCGGTAGTTTTACGTGGTTTCGCCGATCTTCTCCAAGTGACTGCCGGAGCAGTTCCCTACCAAACGGGTCACGGACCGTGCACGATCTTTCCATCCTCTTCCTTATCCTATCTTCTCCCTTTACCTACACTCTTACACTAACATGCACTACACTACCACATATTTCGGGAGACCGGTCGGGAGCTTAGAGCTTGTCCCGGCAGGGGCGGTGCCCTGCTGATGGAAGAGTCCTGGTTACGGGGAAACCTTACTAGCCGACGGTAGTTCGGCGCCGGTTCTCGCCATCCAGCGAGGGAAGATTATCGCCACCTCCCGAGAAAAATTGCACTACACTTACGGGACTAATGACCAAAGCAGTTGGCGCGTCCGGAAACACGAAAAAATCAATCAATCAATCAATCAATCCGCTGCTCCTTCGTCCCCCGCGGTCGCCGACTACTCCCGCCGCCGCCAACAAAGTTATCGCTCCCTCCATCGCCATCGTCGGAGTCGCTACCACCGCCAACGACATCGCGGCCGGTACTTCCAACGAAATGTTATTAACATTATTGCTGCCGTGGCTTCCACTGCCATCCACGCCATGCCCTCTTCACAGTTGACGCACAGAAACTCCACCGAAACCCCCGACGCCACTGGCATCATCTCTAATTCCTTGCCATCCAGCTGTTAATATAGAAATGTTAACGTCATCATCCGCCCATCTTACTACTGTGTTTGTCATTGTCGCTGACGCGACTATCGCCAAAACTTGCAACGCTTTTTCCGCCTCTGCAGACTTAGGCACCGTAATTCACTTCTTAAACATCTCCATAACAACCACAATCAAATTGCATCACTACCATCTTCACCCATCACCACTTCCACTTCCGCCTCGCCACCGCAAACTCACCCCCGCGGGCATTACAACCACCAGCGCCCCCTTCCACTTCCAGCTGCACTCCATCAGCGCTCCCGGCCCCGCCAACCCTGCCCCGCCCCGCTCCGCCCCCCCCGCCTGCCCCGCCCTCCCCGCCAAGCCCCCACCGCCAACCCTTTCCCGCCAAGCCTCCGCCCCGCCAAGCCCCCGCCCGCCCTGCCCCCCCCCGCCCAGCCCCCCCCCTCGCCAAGCCCCCCGCCCGCCAAGCCCCCGCCCCGCCAAGCCCCCCCCTGCCAAGCCCCACCCCGCCCTGCCCCCCCCCCGCTGGGCCCCCGCCCCGCCAAGCCCCCGCCCCGCCAAGCCCTGCCCCGCCAAGCCCTCGCCCCGCCAAGCCCTCGCCCTGCCAAGCCCCCGCCCCGCCAAGCCCCGCCCCGCCAAGCCCCGCAACGCCAAGCCCCCGCCCCCGCCACCCCCCGCCCCGCCAAGCCCCCGCCCCGCCAGCCCCCGCCCCGCCAAGCCCCCCCCGCCAAGCCCCCGCCCTGTCAAGCCCCCGCCCCGTCAAGCCCCGCCCCGCCAAGCCCCTGCCACCTGCCAAGCCCCCTGCCCCGCCAAGCTCCCGCCCCGCCAAGCTCCCGCCCTAGGCCCCGTTCCGCCAAGCCACCGCCCCGCCAAGCCCCTGCCCCGCCAAGTCCCCGCCCCGCTCTGGCCCGCCAAGCCCCGCCCTGCCCCGCCCCGCCCCGCCCCGCCAAGGCCCGCCCCGCCAAGCCCCGTCCCGCCCCGCCAAGCCCCGTGCCGCCCCGCCAAGCCCCGTCCCGCCCCGCCCCGCCAAGCCCCGTCCCGCCGCCAGCAACACCGCCTCCCCGCGCGGGCACTTCCGTGCGCGTGCGAAAGATGCGGCGGAGTTTCGCACGTCCATCACTCCGCGGGGGGGGGAGCTGCGAAAGAAATCCTAGCGGTGCCGCGCTCCGCTGCGCCGCCCCGCACAGCGCGCGCGCTCGCTCTTATTAAGGCCGCGCCGCATCCGCGCGCTTCATGCATTATGCAGCTCCGGCGTGCAGCGCGCGGCGCGGCGCCAGGCAGCGGCAAGGCGAGGCGAGGCGAAGCGAGTGATGGGCCGCAACGAGGGCGATCAGAAAGCGCGACGCCGCCAAACACCTGCGGGCGGGCGCGCGGCAGCTCTACAAACGGACACACGGAAACCGCGCAGCGGGCAAACAGAATGGGTGTGGCTATTTATCGAAAAATAGTGAATTTGTAAGAACGATCTATTGCCCTACCTGGTGACGAAAATTGTTCTTAAAATGTCTTATTAATAATTGTACAAATGTAACGTGTCCAAGTGAATACTAAAACAAATAGTTATAACATAATTCACGGAAAGTTGTGAAAGAGAACGGGCTTGGCTATTTATCGAAAAATGGTGAATTTGTAAGGATGATCTATTGGCCTATCTTGGTGATGAAAATTGTTTTTAAAATTTCTTTTTGATAATTATGCAAATGTAACGTGGCAAAGTGAACACTAAAACAAATAGTTAGAACATAATTAATTCACGGGAAGTTGGGAAAGAGAATGGGTAAGAATATGCAAGACTATTTATCGAAAAATAATGAATTTGTAAGAATAATCTATTGCCCTATCTTGGTGACGAAAATTGTTTTTAAAATCTTTTTTTGATAGTTATGCAAGTATTGTGACCTAAAACTTCACGTATGACCTAAAACTGCAAGTATGTATGACTAAAAAACAAAATATTCCTGTTGATTTTTTAAGTATAACATAAATATCAAATTCACTGAAGAACAGATTGTTAGTACGATACAAGCAGTTTGCACTCTTTGTAACTAACTAGCATTTTCAAGAAATTGCTTGTATACGCAGCAATTTGTTGTACACTTTTTCAGCCACATGACTTCAAGCTTAACAAATAACTTAATACATTGTCATGTGAGACATATTTTCAAGCTTTTTATTCTTGTGTCCTTAAAAATATGACATGTGTGTGCATTTTGAGCAAAATTTGGTCAAAATATACCTTTTACTAAAAACGGTCCTTAAAAATATGACAAATATTTGCATTTATAGCAAAATTTGGCCAAAATATGACCTTTTACTAAAAACGGTGTAAATATGACTTTATATACACAATAAAAATATGTTTTTTCAATCGACAATACCTGGATTCGTGCATAAATTGTTCAGAAAAGTTCACCCGAACGTTCAGAAAAAATATACGACTTGTCATTAAAATCCAGGCCCTACTAATAAAACAATGTAGATTGCGAGCGCAAAGACAACATCCTATAGTACGTCGACATTGTGTGTAGCCCCGCAGAATCCATTACATGATCCACCACCGCCGTCAGGGCATCGCGCAGGGGCTAGCAACAAAGGTCGCAGGAGATGCCCAGCCCCCTCTTTCTTCTCGTGTGCTGGGCTGCTGCTCATCCATCGCCGTTCGCGGCGAATCGGAGCCCCGCCACGGCCCGCCACGCCCCGCCCCGCCACGCCACGCCCCGCCCCGCCCCGCCACGCCACGCCACGCCTCGCCTCGCCCCACCCCGCCCCATCCATCCCCGCCCCATCCATCCCCGCCCCGCCCCATCCTTACCCGCCTTGCTTCGCTCGGCTCCGCCCCGCCCCGCCCCGCCCCGCCCCGCCCCGCCTCGCCCCGTACATCTCCACCCTGCTCCGCTCGGCTCCGCCCCACCCCGCCCCATCACGCCCGTCATGCCCCGCCCCTCCCCGCCCCGCCCCGCAGTTGAGCTCGCGGAAACAGAGGCGCTTCGTGTGTGTTGAGCTTGCGGAGTTTCGTTGTTAGACCAGAGGTTGAGGCTGTTCCTTCATTAGCGAGTTCTCCTGACGAGCGAACTCTGGTTTGCCTTCCTTCGACGCGATGTACGAGATGTTAGGAAGTTGCCGTTCACTCGGCGAAGCTTCCGACATCTCGGATTACACGAGAGAGATGATTAGAATATTATATCGTTTCCTCTGTTCGTTACTTTGCTTTATAATGGTCGACTTAATATTTTTAATTGCTCACACGACTCTGAAACAACATATAGGACGGTAAACAAGAGGAATTCGGTTTCTGTAATATCGCGGACTGACAGAGTAGAAAGACGAATGTCTAGATTTCATAATTTTCGTCGTTATTGCCCATCTGTAAAATTAAGCTACTAAAACAGTCAGTTATAAACGTCTTAAATAGTTCTTCTGCATCTCTTTTCAGGCCTATTTACTTGCAATTCAATATTGGATTCAATGAAAACAACGTAATAAAGACGTTGTTTGATTTTTTCTGGTTAGAATATTTTTCCTTTAATAAGTTATATAATTGTACTTTTTCTTCTAGAATTTTTATCAACCCTACCGCTTTATTCTTTACATCGCGATGGGACGCATATTCGACCATATACTACACACCCACACACGTACATTTGCGAGCTCCTCTGATCTGGGGTCTGCAGAACACGACCACCGCGATAACACATACATGAGAGACAAGAGACAAACAACCATGCCCAGGGAGGGATCTGAACCCTTCGGACTCCAGCGCTCTTTCGGTAAATGCTCTTAGCCATCTCGTCCATCCAGGTCGTCATGTAATTGTTAAAAAGTTTATAAATAAACTCATTAATTATAGAAGTATCATATCACATACGTCATATTACAAACAATTTTGATGTAAAATCTACAGAAATTGTCTCTTCACATTATCAACCAGAAAGGTCTGTTCGGAAATAAAAACTCGACGATTTCATATGACAGCCCCTCTTGAAAGTACATCCAGCCAAACCGTCTCAGCTTCATGTTTACAAACTCTGGTCTGCAAATGACACTATTTCATTATGTCAAAAAATGCAACAGTAAGTGCAGTAAGTGCCCATAAAACGGCGGAGTAGAAGAATAACTACTAATAAACGGTGCGAAAATTCAGCGTGGCGCTGTTGGAGGGGGAGGGGCTGAAAATGAAGAAACCTCGTCTGGAGTGCTCCGTCGCGGCGATCAGGGATGCCAATCACGTGTGAGGGCTCGGAATATGCGCGAGGGCTCTGTCTCACTAACCCAGATGTAGCACCTCGTCTCACAGGCTGTTGATTTTTATAGCCACCATAAAATATAATAAAGTTCTCCCCACCTCCTGCTTTCGTGCCGCCAACTCCTCCTTTCACAGCAGCAGTGCTCGCTTCAGGGCCACTGGGTTTCCACGATGCGGAAATGGAAGTGGTGGATCAAATTCATCGCGTCAAGTCCGGGACTACTCACTGTTCAAAAGTGACTGACTTTGAAATGATATCGGCGTAAATTTTTGTCATTATTTGAGCCCTTATTCGAAAAACTTACCCAGAGCGGTAGCTCAGTGCATCAACTGATGTCACTGCAGCGCCTCGGACCGGGAGGTCCTAGGTTCGAGTCCTGAAGGCGACAGGATTTTCAACACTATCTTTCCAGCTAGGTCGAATTCAGTCACTGACTGAAAGAGAATTCTAGCGGCCGGCTGCTCTGATCGGTAGTTTTTCGTGGTTTCTCCGATCAACATCAGGCGAATACCGGAGCAGTACCCTAACAAACGGACCACCGACCGCGCGCGATCTGTCCTTCCTCTTCCTTGTCCTATCCTCTCCCCTTACACACACACTAACACTAACATGCACTACACTACCACATATTCCGGGAGACCGGTCGCAAGCTTAGAGCTTGTCCCGGCTGGGGCGGTGCCCCGCTGGTGGCAGAGTCCTGGTTAGGGGGAAACCCCACTAGCCGACGGTAGGTCGGCGCCGGATTTCGCCATCCAACGGGGGAAGATCAGCGCCATCTCCCGAGAAAAAATGCACTACACTAACGTGAATAATGACCAAAGCAGTTGACGCGCCCGGAAACACGAAAAAATAAATCAATCGAAAAACTTCAATTCGGTTGCTTCCTGTTTCGGTGCCACAGTCTGCTTACTGAGTGTGAGCCAGATATGAGAGTAAATGAATCAATCATTGAAACTGAATCGTTTATTCGCATTAACGTGAAATTGTTTGCGTCTTTTTCCTTTTATGTATAAATACGTGCTGATTTGTGGAGCGTACCGAAGAATTCTTGTTAAAAAACATCAATTTTTATTCTTCAAGCGATAACACGGATAAAAAGTAGACAAATACGAACTGTACTCTCGAATTCAAAAAGCGTTGAATGCTCTTCCTGTAAATAGGCAAACCATCATTTGAAAAACACGAAATTTTTAACATTAAAGGTTAGAAGTAAGGTCTAAAGACAACCTTACTCATTTCCCATGATCATAAATCATCAATCATTGAAACTAACAGCAAGAAGCAGAGTAACATTTGATTACAAGGGAAGAGTTGGTTGGTCACTGATTCCGGGCGCGTCAACTGCTTTGATCATTAGTCCCGGTAGTGTAGTGCATTTTGTTTCTCGGGAGATGCCAGTGATCTTCCCCCGCTGGATGGCGAGATCCGGCGCCGACCTACCGTCGGCTAGTGGGGTTTCCCCCTAACCAGGACTCTCCTACCAGATGGGCACCGCCCCTGCCGGGACAAGCTCTAAGCTCCCGACCGGTCACCCGGAATATGTGGTAGCGTAGTGTATGTTAGTACAAGTGTGTGTGTTTGTGTAAGGGAGAGGATAAGACAAGGAAAAGGACGGAAAGATCGCGTGCGGTGCGTTTGTTAGGATACTGCTCCGACATTCGCCTGGTGTTGATCGGAGAAACCACGGAAACCTATCGATCAGAACGACGAGCCGCTAGAATTCTCCTCCAGACAGCGACTGAATTCGACCTAGCTGAAAAGTCAGCGTCGAAAATCCTACCGCCGTGAGGAGTGTAACCTAGAACCTCCCGCGCTGAGTTGATGCACTGAGCCACCGCTCCCGGCCGGGCATGGACCTTCTCGCAACCTTGCCCTCCAGCCTCGCAGACGTCGGCCGCTCTCGTGAAGGATCGATGGGGCGGTGGGGGTGAAGGCGGAGCGGGACGGGTCGGGGCGGGGCGGGGCTGCGGTTTAAGGACGGGCGCCGATATTCGGCAGGGCCACCGGCATCCGACCGCCCCTGTGCGGCACCCCGCCCTCCGCGTTCCCGCCGGCGCGCTCGCGGACAGCGGCGGGTTCAGGGTGGGAAGGATGGGGGGAGAGGGAAGGGTGGGGAAGGCGGAGGGGACGTGTAGCAGGGGCAGGGCATTGGTGAAGTGAAGAGAAGGAAGATCGGGTGGCAACGAAGTAGGGAGCTGTGGGACGGTGCTGGAAGAAAGGAGCGGGGTCGTAGCGGGGTCGTTGCGGGGTCGGAGCGGGGTCGTAGCGGGGTCGTAGCGGGGTCGTAGCGGAGCTGGAGCGGAGTCGGAGCGGAGCCGAGCGAGTCGAGCGGAGTCGGAGCGGAGTCGGAGCGGAGTCGGAGCGGAGTCGGAGCGGAGTCGGAGCGGAGTCGGAGCGGAGCCGGAGCGGAGCTGAGCGGAGTCGGAGCGGAGTCGGAGCGGAGTCGGAGCGGAGTCGGAGCGGAGTCGGAGTGAGTCGGAGCGGAGTCGGAGCGGAGTCGGAGCGGAGTCGGAGGAGTCGGAGCGGAGTCGGAGCGGAGTCGAGCGGAGTCGGAGCGGAGTCGGAGCGGAGTCGAGCGGCTGGATGGAGTCGGAGCGGAGTCGGAGCGGAGTCGGAGCGGAGTCGGAGCGGAGTCGGAGCGGAGTCGGAGCGGAGTCGAGTCGGAGCGGAGTCGGAGCGGAGTCGAGTGAGCTGGAGCGGAGCCGGAGCGGAGTCGGAGCGGAGTCGATGGAGTCGGAGCGTAGTCGGAGCGTAGTCGGAGCGTAGTCGGAGCGGTTTCGAGCGTAGTCGGAGCGTAGTCGGAGCGTAGTCGGAGCGTAGTCGGAGCGTAGTCGGAGCGTAGTCGGAGCGTAGTCGGAGCGTAGTCGGAGCGTAGTCGGAGCGTAGTCGGAGCGTAGTCGGAGCGTAGTCGGAGCGTAGTCGGAGCGTAGTCGGAGAGTAGTCGGAGAGTAGTCGGAGCGTAGTCGGAGCGTAGTCGGAGCGTAGTCGGAGCGTAGTCGGAGCGTAGTCGGAGCGTAGTCGGAGCGTGGGTGGAGCGGGGTCGGAGCGTGGGTGGAGCGTGGGTGGAGCGTAGTCGGAGCGTAGTCGGAGCGTAATGGAGCGTAGTCGGAGCGTAGTCGGAGCGTAGTCGGAGCGTAGTCGGAGCGTAGCTGAGCGTAGTCGGAGCGTAGTCGGAGCGTAGTCGCAATGGAGCGTAGTCGGAGCGTAGTCGGAGCGTAGTCGGAGCGTAGTCGGAGCGTAGTCGGAGCGTAGTCGGAGCGTAGTCGGAGCGTAGTCGGAGCGTAGTCGGAGCGTAGTCGGAGCGTAGTCGGAGCGTAGTCGGAGCGTAGTCGGAGCGTAGTCGGAGCGTAGTCGGAGCGGAGTCGGAGCGTAGTCGGAGCGTAGTCGGAGCGTAGTCGGAGCGTAGTCGGAGCGTAGTCGGAGCGTAGTCGGAGCGTAGTCGGAGAGTAGTCGGAGAGTAGTCGGAGCGTAGTCGGAGCGTAGTCGGAGCGTAGTCGGAGCGTAGTCGGAGCGTAGTCGGAGCGTAGTCGGAGCGTGGGTGGAGCGGGGTCGGAGCGTGGGTGGAGCGTGGGTGGAGCGGGGTCGGAGCGTGGTCGGAGCGTGGGAGGAGGGTGGGCAGAGCGCAGGCAGAGCGTGTGTGGAGCGTGAGCGGTGCTGAGGGAGAGCGGGTGCGCGGCGGGGGAAGCGGTCTGAACGGGTGAGCAGCGGGGGCGTGGTGTGTGGCGCGAGCGGGGGAGGAGGTGCAGGGAGGGGGCGGGTCGGAGTGTGTTTCCGCGGAATGGAGACGCCTCCGCCGCTCGGGAAGGACAGCGCCCTGCCATCAGCGCGGCTGCGGGCCGCAGACAATGCGGCGGGGCGGGGGCGGGGGCGGGGCGGGGCGGGGCGGCACGGCGCCCGGGGCGCCGCCGATGGCCAGGCCGTGTATACCAGACGGCGGCCGCCAATGGTCCCTGCCCCGGGGCATTGTGCGCCGCGGAAACAAGTAATACAGGAAGCCCCGCCCGCGAGGGATAACTCCCCACATGCAGGGCTGTTGGTTCGAGGTGGCGGCGTTCAAGCTCAGTGAGATCGTGGGTGCGATGTGGAATTGAAAGCATTGGGATCAGTACGAAGGGCTGCTTTGTGAATTCAGGATCACTACTTAGATATAGGGCTGACAGTGGTCAATGATTCCGATGATCATCGTTAACACAACTATAAGAGAAAGAAAACAAGTATAGCTCGTGACCAATATTCACAATTTTTTAAGATATCGATTATAATCCCCTCCCCCATCTCATCAATAATAAACATCTTATTTCCAAAAATGTATTATTATTAATTATATTTATTATTAATTTATTTTTATTAAAATTATTATTAATAATAATATGAAATATTTTTGTTGATAATAGAATCACGTTTATTATCCGGTAATTGGATAAATTGGCTAGACATTTGAACACTTTAGTTGATCAACTGAATAAGCTGCTACATGGAGTATTGAATAACATAAAGTGATATTCAAATTTATTTCAATAGAATATTATCTTCACATGTGATATAGAAGAAAATAAATTGATCAGTGAAGCAGAATATTTCTGTCTGCCAATCGCAATCACTAATTACGTGACTTACAGTGAGTCACACTTTTCTCCTATAAAAGTAAATTGGACTTCTCTGTCTGACGAGTCATTTATAGTGCGGTAAGTATTTTACATAGAAAATGAATCAATTGCTCAGCACCACAGCAATAATGTTACGTCTGTGATGTATTTTGCAATGCCTTTGTTGAATCTGGCTGTGCAGTACATCTCCATTTATCTCCATTGAAATACATCTCCGATGGACGTTCTCCATCGATCTGAACAGGTTGGAAACCGACACGGCCGAAACAAATCATTCTATATCCATTATCCCAACAAAATAAATGGCGGCCTCCCACGCCAATGCAGATAGGCCAAACGCACAAACCACAGCGCTGGGCGGCGTTTCCCCTCGGAATTTGCTTTGAGACCCAACCCGAGGGATCGTTCTTACCCGCAGTGTTTACACAGGCTCCGAGGGAACCGGTGAAGTCCTCTGGGTTTTCATTCGCCTCTCCGCCCCGAACCACTTCCTCCGCCCGCTCTGTTCTCCCCATCCGGCCCCCCGCAGCCTCCGCACCCTTTGCCGATGGAAATAAATCATGGACGCCAAGTTGCGATATGTTTTACGCCGTGCGAGTGCGTAGCATGCCGGTGGTCTTGCTGTGTCTCGCTCTCCTCAGAAACACATAACTAAAGAAGCTACAATTTTAAGAACAATACAATTAGCTAAACGAGTAAAAATATATATAAACCGGGAGCGGTGGCTCAGTGCGTCAACTGATGTCACTGCAGCGCTTCTGACCGAGAGGTCCTAGGTTCGAGTCCTGATGGCGGCAGGATTTTCGACACTAGTATTTCAGCTAGGTCGAATTCAGTCGCTGTCTGGAGGAGAATTCTAGCAGCCGGCTGCTCTGATCAGTAGTTTTCCGTGGTCTCTCCTATCAACACCAGGCGAAGGCCGGAGCAGTACCCTACGAAACGGGCCACGGACCGCGCGCGATCTTTCCTTCCTCTTCCTTGTCCTCTCCACTTACACTAACATGCACTACACTATTACATATTTCGGGAGACCGGTCGGGAGCTTAGAGCTTGTCCCGGCTGGGGCAGTGCCCCGATAGTGGGAGAATCCTGGTTACAAGAAAACCCCGCTAGCCAACGATAGGTCGGCGCCGGATCTCGCCATCCAGCGGGGGAAGATCACCGGAATCTCCCGAGGATAAAACATGCACTACACTTACGGGACTAATGACCAACGCAGTTGACGCGCCCGGAATCACGAAAAAATCAATCAGTCGCTGCAGTCAATCAATAAAAATATAACTCCTGGGACCAAACAATCTTTGGGTCGTGATCCGCATCAATAGAGAACGCAAACAACCAGCCAAATTATTTCGTTTTACATAATTATAAACCAATATCTTGACCATATAAACCTATACCAAAATAAACTACGATTTTTAAAGCTATAAAATTAACTAAACAAATAAAAATATACCCCGCAATACCAAACAATCTTGGAGGAGTGATTCCCATCAACACAAAACGCAAACAACCATCCAAATCATTTACGTACCATATTATTTCCTTAGATGGTCAACCACATAAGTAACACTATAAACAATTTTTTCCTTTCCCCCCGACGTGCACTGCTTGCGACAGTCGGCGCACAGAATGCCGTCTATTTGCAGATAAATTATTGCCGCGTTTTCTGACACTCGCCCCCCGGGGCGGGCGGGTGCGCGTATTTCGAGGGCGACCAACTCGACCCCGGGCCTTGCACGGGAGGTGGAGGAGCGGCCGGGTGTGTGTGGGGGGGGGGGGAAGGCGAAATAGAACACACCCGCGCCGCGTGAGAGTGACAGGTAAATGAAAGGCAGGCGATGAAGACGGGGGCTAGAACGACAGCTAGAAATAGAGTCGTTGGCGAAACGCGGGGGAGGGGGCCCCGGCGTTTGCTTGCGGGTCCGGAATCGATACGGCCCGGAAAGGGGTTGCTCGAAACGAAAGGTCGGAATGAGGCGGATTATGAAAGCACCGTTGTTGATTTCGGAGCAGTAATAGATTTGCCTCATTTTTTTTTTATATCTGTGGCTTGATGCAAGAAGAGTCAATGACAATTGTTTGTGATTTTAGGTTTGTATGGCCAATGTGTGCTTTAGTTCTTTCAATGCAAGAACGGTCAAAGCCAAAAGTAATTCCTATTTCCTAATTTCACATTGATTTACTTTTGCCTATGATCGTTTGGTCATTTGGATGGTATAAAAAGCCACTCATTCTGTAAAGCTGCCAATATTGACATTTACCCTTCTTACACCAAACTACAGACATCATAACTTATATGGCCTTTCAGAATTCCGTTGGCACGGTTCTAGTTAAGAAGAAAAAAACAATAGTCAAAATTGGAGTGATAATATTGAAGGGTAGAACATGAAGATAATAATTAATCGATGACTGTACAAACGGGATACGGAGATAGGAGCAGACACTAATTGTCCGACGGAGTTCCTGAATTTAAAAATTAGAAGTATCAGCTTGTGTGTGGGATAATTGAACCATGTTTATTGCATACATTAGCTTGAAAATAAATGTAAATATCTTAACACTAACAATGAATTTAATGCCAATATCGTAATTTAAGACCACCAAAAATTATTGTTCATAAGAACATAACTAAAAATAATAATTTATTTTATAGACCCGTACATGCCATTGCACACATTTCGACCAGTATTTAAAATGTTGCGGAAAGTTATTTTTATTTCTTTACGATTCCAACATTAATTATATTTCTAACCGAAAAAGGCCAAGTCTAGATTTACAATTCAAAGGAATTCGCGCTACTAAGACCTCTGGTAAGATCTCTGGTGTCAGAAACAACTAAGAATAGCACAGAGAACGATTATTACGAATACTACTGACGAAGTAGTTTGAAACATTTGATTCTCGTCTTAGAGTTGAGTAGTATGAGTGTGAAGGTTCATATTAATTAAAATAAAAAGGGGTAAGCATTCCCTTATCGTCTTTTCGCATTCTTCGGAATTTGCGAAAACAAATGGCTTATTCCCAAGCCGTGCCATCGCTCGATGCCTGGCTCGCGCCGCCTCCAAACGGGAAATAATACGTCTGCAACTGTAATGACGGTGCATGTAACACGGAAGCCGCCAGGATATTTCGACGCTAAATCGCCCTTCGCGTGACCGGGGGCGGGGGCGGAAGCGGGGTCGGGGGCGGGGGCGGGGGCCGAGGTGGGGGAGGGGGTGGGGCGGAGGCGGGACGGCGGGCGGAGGCGGAGGCAGGGCGAAGGCAGGGAGAAGGCGGAGGTGGGGGCGGAGGCGGGGCGGAGGCGGGGCGGAGGCGGGGGCGGGGGCGGAGGAGGGGGCGGAGGTGGGGACGGAGGCGGATCGGACGGGAAAAGCTGAGCCCTCGCTGACAAGGGGCCTTGCCGTAACGCACGGGCTCACCGTGAAAAAGGAGATCGTTTAAGGGGAAACGTAAAGCAAAAAACACGAATTTTTGGTATTTGGAGAGTTTTGACATTTTCTAAATATGTAGATTTTCTGAATAAAATTATACATATACTTTGTTCACATTTTTTGTTATTTTCTTCTTTCAACTTCATTCATCAAAATGTCAATTATTTTGGTTACAAGTATCTTATTTACGTTAGATCTTTTGCATGAATTCTAGTAGGGTATGCTTTTCACTAAATGTAAGTACTACTTCATTTTTTAATGTGAGTTGTACATCAAAACTGTATCTCCTATGACTATTTACGCGGTTTTGTTTATTTGGTAACACGACGAGGTAACTGGTTTCGTAGAAGAAATAACTTCGACGGTGATTTGTAAAAACTGACATTTTTGAACACCTTTGTATGTAATATCTCTGACTTCACTCAAGCGATAATTTTCCAATTTTGTAGGAAGTCAATTAAGAAATAATGAGTATATGATGGCATAATGAGTACAGTAAGTTTCACAGTTACGAATTTCTGCACATAAGTAGAGAAAAAGTAATGTAAAAATTTGACTTTCACTTTAGTTATGCTGTAAATTACAGAAGCTATTCAGTTGAACATTTCCACCGAACTGCTCTTAAAATGTTACTCCATTATTAGCTTCTGAGATAGCTTCTGAGATAATGAGTGAAATGTACAGCTAAGTTAACTTGCGAGATATAGGGCTTTGTGTCTCACCTTAAAATATTTCACGGGCGTCACCAGGACGCAAATTATCGGAGGGTGATACAATTCAATAGATAAGGATCTGATTAGTGATGCGTCCTCTCCAAAGTACCCCACATAAAAAAAATATTAGGGAGGACCTCACTTCCCAGTTTCCTTCGGCAACGACACCCTTACTTCCTATTCTGTGAAACTTTAAGACGCATCGTTTCAGAATACCCCATTCACAATGAGTAGTAATTGTGGCTCAATTAGTGTACTGTAGTAATTTGAATTAAAAATATGAGCATGAGATTCTAAAAGGAGCAGACTTGTTTGGCGGTTGAAAATTAAATGTGTGACTCAATAAATCAAACTATCATTATTATTGATATGTCAAAGAGTTCGATTGTTTTTGGAATTATATCTTTCATTGCGCTTTATTATCGTGAAGAATATTGCCATCTATATTTTATACTTGTATTGAAAATAAACCGGAGTAGATATAAATTCTAAAATGTTTCTTCTACCTACAAGTCCATCATGACATCAAAGAAGAAACGATCTTAATATTATTGACTCTCGTACACTTGAAATATGCTGAAACCTTCCCTCTGTATTTTGCAACTTGTGCACAATTGATGCATTCGGGTGTAAGTCATGACGTCTGATATTTTGTGAAATAAAGAAGAAATACTCTTTATGGTTACGTACAAGAGGAAGCTCTCTTTACTTCACAAGAGATACAAGAAGAGAACTAAAGTGAAAATTCATATATACGTTGCTTGCACTTATTTCATGTAGATTGTGATATCGCTACATTTTTCTATATTTCTTCTATTTTTGTGAACTTGAAATATCAGTTTTCATTATTTACGCCAGAACATCTCAAGCATAATTGTACTTACGTAAATGTAACTTTATGTAAGTTGTTAGATGGAAGAGTAGTAATTACGCTTGAGCTTTGCCACAAATAACAAATATATTCTTTTTACTATTCTTCTTCTTCTTTTTGCTCGCGAATAGGCCATCTTGGACCACGCAGGACATGCACTTCCACGGGCTCAATATAATTTTTATCACTTGCAAGTCTTGCATGTAACCAACCAGGAGGATCAGCATTCACCCACGTCCGAGGCGGGACTCGAACCTGCGATTCTTCAGTCCGAGATCACTACGACACTACTGCCTTAGCGATCTCAGCCACCGGGCCGACCTTCTTCTCCTTCTCCTTCTTCTTCTTCTCCTCCTCCTCTTTCCTCTTCTTCTTCTTCTTCTTCTTCTTCTTCTTCTTCTTCTTCTTCACCTTCTCATTATTATTATTATTATTATTATTATTATTATTATTATTATTATTATTATTATTATTATTATTATTATTATTATTATTATTATTATTATTATTTGAAACTCGGTCTCAAAGTCTAAAAGCAAAACACGTGCCGCAGCACACGAGTGTGAAGTATTGGCTTCCAGACTCACGAATACCAGCCTGTCCCGAGACACCAAGCTCCTGTGAAAATTCGGAAGCCCCATGGGGGTAGGACAACTGACGGCAGAAATTAAAAGATCAGAAAATGTCGGCGGCTCGACGCGGAGCGGTGCGTCTCCCCCCTCCCCTGACGGCCTTCCCGCCTCGGCGTCCGCGGCGCGCGGCGCTGCGCTTCTGTTCGGGCGAAGAGGCTTTTCTTCTTTTATTTTTCATTTCCGGGATGATTTGGAGCGGAAGAATTTTGAAAGGAGCTCTCCTCCGGGCAGGAAGGAGGCGGACGCTTCCTCTGAGAGTGAGGAGGGGGTGGGGTTGGCCGCGGCGGTGGCGGCGGCGGCGGCGGCGGCGACGGGCGGCGGCGGAGGCAGGGCGGTGGGGGCGGCCGCGGCGGCGAGGGGCGCGGGGGTGGCGGGGCGGCGGGGGCGCAGGAGGCAGACTGGGGCGGCGGAGGAGGCGGGGCGGTAAAGTCTGGGGCGGCGGGCGGGCGATGGCGCTGGCGGGGCGGTGGCGGTGGCGGCGGCGGTGGCGGCGGCGGTGCGGCGGCGGTGGCGACGGGGCGGGGCAGCGGCAGTGTGGGGCGGGCCGGGCGGGGCGGGCGGGGGCGGGCGGGGCTGGCGGGCGGCAGCGGCGGCGGGGGGTTATGGCGGGGCGGCGGGGCGGCGGGGGCGGCGGGGCGGCGGTGTGGAAGCGCGGGGGTGGCGGGGTTAAGTATGGCTAAGGCGGGGGCAGCGGAAGCGCTGGCGGAGCGGTGGGGCGCAGCGGCGTGGGGCGGCGGGGGCGGCGGGGGGTGGTGTGGGGGCGGGGGCGGTGGGGAGGAAGACATGAATTCTGGGTGATGGGGAGGGTGAGGGAAGGTGTTTGTTGCGGCGTGAAGCTAAGAAACGAACGGAGAGAGGAGAAAGGAAAAGTTTTGGGGGCGATGTTAAAGAGTAGTTCGGTCTAAATAGTGCAGTCCTATCTGAAGAGAAAAGACTATGGCGAGAACTCTTCACCTTTTGGAACCGCGCATAAAATGCATGTTACTCCATGTGAAATTGCAGTAGTCAAAGGGAATTTTTAGTAAATTTTCCCTAATATCTCCTTTTGGTTAAAAAAGAGAGAAATGAATCCATCTGTTTCTCATATTCAAACTGTAAAATGTAAAGAACATTGCTCTTTCCTGATTGTAACTTTACTTTCAGAAATAGTTGGTGTACTTTGCTAAACACGGAGGTGTTATCACATCCGAAATATCTGACTTATCAGAAAATCTATTCCAAAAAAGTGAACTTGAAAAATGTTTGCTTTATAAAGTGAATTTCGGTTGCTTTTAATCATTAACATTTAAACTAAACAGCCAAATATATCGAGTATATATTACTGCTCCTTCTGGCTTAACTGTATGATTAGATATTATCGCAAGAACTATTCGGCTTCTTTGAAATGCAATTGCGATTTAGCCGAAAACACACTCATATTTACTCATTGCTTGTTTCAAAAGTCACATTAGAACTATATGTAATGTGACAGATGTCAGGAGAAAAATTGGGGCTAAGAAGGTAATGATTGTGTTGATAATAGATGTTTAAGATGAATACTGGACATGATTGGAGATGTTGGAATATTGAGGAAACATGACTGATTAAAGGTGAATAGGTAAGGACAAAACCTCTGTAGAAACGTCTGTTAAAGATCCACAGTAGTCAGGAAGAAATAGTAATAAATCTCTCGAAGATGCGCTCTAGATATTATAGGTAAGTATAATTATTTGCTTTATAACTGAAGACTTTACTTCTGAATTTGCTCAGACTTTCGTACTATAGAGATATTCTGCGCTCCAAGTATTTTGTTTAAAAAATAATCATTTAGTTCTACATTTTGCCAGTTATCAGTAAAAACACAAGCTTGATTTTTTAATGAACTGATGTGAATACCTACGGGCATTTTTGTATCACTAAGGTCACGGTGATATAGAGTGCTGGATTAATTTTCAGGATCGTTATTTTCTCTTTTATGATTATATCTCTTCGACTTTTTTACGTATCTAATTGCTGGTTATCATTTATTCTTTAAACTCTCGTGTAGTTGATGCTCTATATTCGTGTACTTGGAAATGATGAAATTATTTTACAATATATTTCAGAATCAGTGAGTTCTGAGATTAAGTCTGAGACGATCTCAACATGACTATCCTAAAAATAATATTCTTAAATAATCTTCTAAAATCTATAGGTGATAAAAAAGATACATTAATCTTTCCTATATAAATTAACATTCACATCTAATTTTCAAATTATTTTTGCTACAGAAACGTACCGACTCTTTTTCACTAAAAAGCATTGCATTATTTAGTCGTCTTTGATGCAGTCTCTTATCTCTACAGTTCAGTGATTAACCGTGTTTTTTATTCTCATGACTACATTTGAGAGTTTTATGCAGAATAGAAAAATTCGCGCTGTCGTATAATATTGCACCATTACAACGAGAGAAGTCCGCATGAGAGGCCCAGCAGAGTTTGATCTCGCCCTGCTTGCGAGTTCATGATTACTTTGATGGCACCGCGTGGGAACACACATGCGTTTACCTGTTTGTAAAAATACGTGCATTCCGCCATAATTATAAACAACGATACAACACGACAAAATACAGAAAATACATTTTTTTTTGTATTTTTAAAAGGAAATTCAGATTGAAAACAACATTCGGTGAATGAGAAGAGATAATATTATATTAAAAATACACATGATTTTTTTTTAAAAACTCTTATTGATTGTATGTACATTGAAAATATATTTTTTATTCAAATGTATTTAAAATTTTTTGGAATGAATATATTCTTAATAAAATTATAATCAACGAAATTACAGTATAATTACGAGTTTTATTATAAAATAAATTTGAAGTTGAAACTAGAATTAATAAAAAAGAATTGAATGGAACCCCAATGAACGTTTTTCTTCCATGAAGTTGACGAAATACCTCATACTAGCTTTTGTCGTGTAACCAACATTAGATGACGTATTTGATTTCCATTAAGTGTTGAATATTTAAAAGCTCATAATTTGAGGAAACTACTACACGATTATTATCGCAATGGAAATTTCTAAAAATATAAACAAATGTAAAAGATAAAAATATTGTGAACTTTGTTCGGGAACTAAATAAAGGCAAATAAAAAAGATGTGAAAACATTATTAAATAAAAATATAAGGTATTCTGCAATGGCTTCGTTTAGAGCTTCTACTGAACCGATTGTTGTATTTTTTCTTTTAAATGAAAGAATATGATCCGTAGATGTGTTATCAGATATTGTTTGTGTTGATTCACCAACATTTACGGTGTAAATTAATTAATTAAATCATTCTTTAATAGTACGCTTATCAAAAGTCAATTGTTTTCTTCCAAAGGGTGGCTGTTTTAAAATTGATATATATGATGTTAGTCCCTGCCGCTTCATGGTGGCGCTGCTTGATGTTTTGTTTTGATTGTTGAGATTTGTTCACAATTCGTCAAGGTTTCGTTTCAGTGTAATAATTGCATTGTGGTGATGACAGTTTGCATGTATTTCCTTTTGTAGTATATTTTGTAGAGAACATTCGGACAGTGGGTTTTGTTCGGTTGTACTGAAGTAGTGAAGTTATTCACAGGTTATGTCGAATTCTGAATCGTTGCCCACGCGCCCCAAAAGACCCAAGCGTAGTACATTGACTGGGAGCAGGGAAAGAGAAAGTCAGCGTATGTGTCGTGATAGTGAGGTCATTTCGTTTTCTGTTGGGTCATTGTCTATGAAATGTCAGTTTTGTTCTACTTTGTACTTCCCATGTGAGAGAAATTCTGTAAACGAGTTTACTCTGTGTTGCTTACATGGGAAAATAAGTTTACCTTCGAGCAATATGGCAGAAGAAATCAGTCGTTTATAGGAGATTATGACACATCAAAAAACTTTAGAAATAATATCCGTCAGTATATTAGTGCTCTTTCTTTTGTGTAATTTGGTGCCGATATTGCACTGCCACCTGCTCATGGGCCATACGTGTTCAAAATTTTGGGAGCTCCACATCACAGAATATCTTCGTTATACCCTGAAGATTCAAACAATGCAACATATTGTGAACATTAGTCTGGGTACAGTATTTCATATTTATCTCAGATCACACCGTCAAATTTTGACGGGTTCTCACTAGTCCTAAGTTTAAAATTATTACAAGGAAATACATGACTACGTTAAATATATTAGGAAAAAGAATGTATCCTATACTTTTTTGGTACTCCTTGTGAAGAAATAAATTTGCTCTAAATAAAACAACCCAATGCATATAACATTTATCTTCTGGGAGTTTTAGCTATAAATTATATTGCAATTTATCAACAGTCTACATCACAAAACTACTTTTGATACTTTTTAAATATTCCCTGCTTTCCAATTACACAGGGCAACAAATTTGAACTTTGTTTCTTGCCGCGAGAGAAAGTACTTGTTCTTTACTAAATCATATACGCTGATTGCGAAAATAAAATCAGAAATATTCCATCACGTACCAATTTTTCTGGAAAAGATACACCACATATTCCACTTTTGAGAAACATAGACTCAATAACAATATACGAGGAATCTGTTGTGTATTACTCTACAGATCATGTATAAAATGATTTGGATTACAAAAATTGTTTGTATTAAATTATTTGAATAATTAATTGTTTGTATTACAAAACATGAATTGAAAACGGTACGAGAAAGCTGAATAGATTTGGTATGCATTTAAAAGATAGAAACTTTTCTTGGGAACTTTCCGTTTGTAGGTGGATGGTGATACTTCTTGTAGGAATGCCCATCAGTAATCCGCCGAAAGGTTTGGTGACTATGTTGTCTTATCGATATCTTGGTGAAATCGCTCACCATGTACGTCACTCATCTTTAAGGTTAGGTGGGAAGAAATCAAAATGGGAGTAAAGGAAATGTAATTTCAGAGACAAGTTGCACCCCATAGCGTTGTAACAGTCCAGCCTGTGTTCCATCAGTTACCTGTAATTCCCACACATTACGTTTTCCGAGACACTGTCGCATGCATATTTCAATGCAAGATAAGCTGCTTTTTCATTATCTGTCAGCAACTGTTCAAAGGTAATATGTTTCATCGAGTCAGGGATCTGACGCCCAATGAAAATTCCTTCTTTAATTTTTGCAGTACTGATCGCAGGAAATTTAGATAGTAAAAATTGAAACCATGGCCATTTTAGTGTATTGATTTTACAAAATTCTTTATAAAGCCCAAATATTCATAAAGCCAAAATCTTCATAGAGCCCAGATCGAGTAGTGGTAACAGCACACTGTCTTTGTCAACAAGGGATTTATGTGACACATTTTTTTTACCAGGATTGAAAATTTCTCTCAAAGTCTTTGACTACATAATGTTGTTTCCTTGGCCTAATATCCCAGTGGCACAAGAGACAGCACTATTTTGTGAAACCGGTCTGCATTCTTAGAAAACGTTCCAGAACTTTGAGATCACTATAGATGCTCCATTTGTGATTCGAATAGCCAGTATACGTCAGGGGTAGCCTCATGTTCTCGTAGGTTTCCTTTAACTGAACGGAAAGGGCCACTGGTATCGAAGGTTTCTCGTTTCCGTTGTTTAAGGAAACTGCTTAGTCTCTCCTCTTTTAGGAAAAGGCACCATTCGTCCCAGTTGTGAATCATCCCATATTTTATAAGCCACCCATTTATGACATTACATTATACCAAACTGTCATTGAGAAAAAAGGAGGAAGGATGAAGCTGTCTTTTTCGGAATGTAATACTAGTGTTTGATTGTAACAGCTCCTTTCTTGAAGACAACACCAAGTGTCTTGCCTCTTTGAAAGAAAGTGGATATATTACAAGATCGTTCAATTCTGCCTGCGACAATGCCTGTGGTTGTAATCGTGCTGCAAGTGACGGGTAATCAATATAGTCATAATCTTCGTGATCTGTTAGTTTGTCACTAACATAAACGGTTTCATCTTTCATGTCCGTTCCTTTGATAGTTTTAGAAACGGAAAAGAATCAGAATGCGAAGCTAAGCGCATTGAAGATTCTACATTTGGTTAAGAAACTGTGTTTTGATTTTATTTGAGATTCTTGTTACTTTCGTTAAACAAAAGTTGCAATCTGTAATGTGGGCTCTAGGTTCACTCTACTACTGCGGTACCGTAAATGGCATAGATGGGTAGGTTCCATGCAACCAGTCTCTTTAAATAGCGGAAGAAACATGAGCAAAAGTTGTATGGTGACCAGTCCTTACCCTCATCTACCTTTGATGCAAAATACAACTCGTACGCCTTTTTAGCGATCTGAGAAATGGGATATCATTGACACTTGGTCGTAAACTCGTCACATAACAGAAAATATTTGGTGAAATAACGGACTTCTTATATATCGTTGACTGTAAAACGCACAAGAACATACACAAAGAATATTCTTCATGTTAGTGGATTTACACACTTCAAGAATGACTGAATAAATGCCTTATTTTACGTGGCGTGACTCAGGCCATGGGGCCTCCTTTCACCTACTAGGGGAGAAAGAAGGTATTACTTGGGCGACGAAACAGGCAATTTGAATTTAGCCCAGAGGCTTCATGTAGGCTTGAGGATCTTTTACATGCAGTAAATCTACTAACATGGGAAGCCCGCTTAGACCCAGGCGAAGAATAGGTACTGTGATCTCACTATCGATTGACTGATGCAAGTGCAACTTCCCTTTACCTACCACAAGTGGCTTTCCCCCGTCCCCTCTCTGCGCCTGTCAATAATATTCCTAAAATAACAGATTGTGATCAGCGCTGCGACAAAATAAATAACGCAGTCGAGCACAGATAAAATTGCGTTTTCAAAAGAAAGTTTAGATGATAACGAAAAATGTTTTTCACAACTTATACCAGATTTAATTTGCACGAGTAGCAAATAAATACGCATCACAGATAAAATTGCGTTTTCAAAAGAAAGTTTAGATGATAACGAAAAATGTTTTTCACAACTTATACCAGATTTAATTTGTACGCGTGGCAGGAGCGGCAAAGACATACTTCTGCAACTGTGGTGCTCGGGTTGGCACACACGGGTTGGTTGAGTAACCTGTTGGGGTTGTTTAGAAAGAAGCACACGGTAGTTAGTACCAACAAAGTAATCTGTATCATACCTCAATAATTCTGTATTTTGCGAAGACATAAATTGCAATTAAAGAAGAATATGGAGTTTTGAAGCTCAAATAACTCAAAAAGAGGTTTGAAAATGGTACGGAAATCATCGAATTAGATTCACTTGCAGCAAGGAGCGACATGATCAACTTAACACCATTAATGTATGATGATTATGTTTATTCTCCGTGGAAACTGATGCTAGAATATATGACAACAATGTTTGGTATTTCATTCCATTTCTGTGGAAACGGTGACTCGGGGTATGCAGCCGAAATATCTGTCGCTCGCTACCTGACGACTGCGAGCGAAATCGTCCGACTTCTTCATCCGAAATGCACCCGAATGTTGCACCCGAAATCGGCCGAATATCCCCATAGTTCCACAGATCAGTGTTTGAAAATTTTGCGAGAGGCACGCTGAAGACCATCCACATGTGTTGGAAATAGTCTCGATATTACAGACGGCCTTGACTCTCCAACTGATGTCGGACGAATGAACTGACAAAATCAAACGAGACCGTTCTTCGTCCGACAGCCGATGTTTCCGGACGCCGTCGGAAGACGACATTCGAATTCAATATGACTATTTCCGGTTACTAGCACATATTTGAACGAATCGGGCGTATCTGACGGAAACGTCCGACGTCGGCCGACCGAAATTTTGGCCACAATCGGTTACACTGTGACCGCCGCCTCAGGGAATGAGGATTAGAAAATGGACGCAGGAAGATTGGACCACTTTGGACAACCCTGCGGCGACATCAATGACGCAGCGGTGCCCGTGACGCAGCGTTTCGCCTCCGCCTTCGCCGCCCCTGCAGCGGCCGCTGTTTGCGCTGCGGGTCGCCTCAGGTGGGGCTGTCCACCCCCGAGACTCCCCTCCGCCCCCGCCCCTGCCGCCGCAGCCGTCCGCTGCTAATCTAGGGCGCGTGCCCTCCTAAGGTTGCTCGAGCTGACGTCACCTCTCGCATTCGCGTTCGCCTTCAAGGCGTAGAGTCACGCACCCGAACAAGCAGAACTCTTGGTGCGCCTATCTTTGGATGGTATTCACGTTGAAACGCGGTTATGCAAGGAGGCATGCATATTAACCAAACCCGTTCTTTCAAGAAATTAAACGAAAGTATTTAAAATGAATTTCAGTGAGTAAGACCGGGAGAGGTGGCTCAGTGCATAAACTGATATCACTGCAGCGCTTCTCCCCGGGAGGTCCTAGGTTCGAGTTCTGACGTAGGCAGGATTTTCGATACTAGCTTTTTAGCTAGGTCGAATTCAGTCGCTGTTTGAAGGAGAATTCTAGCGGCTGGCTGCTCAGATCGGTAGTTTTGCGTGGTTTCTCCGATGAACACCAGGCGAATGCCGGAGCAGTACCCAAACAAACGTGCCACGGACCGCACGCCATCTTTCCTACTTCTTCTTTGTCCTATCCTTACCCCTCACACACACACACACACACACACACACACACACTTACACTAACATGCACTACACTACCACATATTCCGGGAGACCGGTCGGGCGCTTAGAGCTTGTCCCGGCTGCCATCTGCCTGCCAGCGGCCATCTGCGGTGCCCCGCTGGTGGGAGAGTCCTGGTTGGAGGAAACCTCGCTAGCCGACGGTAGGTCGGCGCCGGATCTCGCCATCCAGCGGGGGAAGATCACCGCCATCTCCCCCGGACAAAGTATGCACTACATTTACGGGACTAATAACCTAAGCTGTTGACGCGCCCGGAATCACTAATCAACCAACCAATTCAAGCGCTGGTATGCAAGGGAGCATGGATATTTACCAAAGCCTTTCTTTCAAGAAATTAAACGAAAGTATTTAAAATAAATTTCCAGTGACAAATTGTAGGAAATAATAATCTAAAATAAATTATAATTAATAACTTTTAGAATCAAGTTGGCTTCGGGATGAAGTGATTGTTCTCGTAATTACCGAGAATCTCCCGAGATCGAAATACAATTCAGTTAATTGGTTCAATGATCGAATATTCACATTTTTGCAGTCTCACATCGATTCCCTTCATTGCACAGTTAATCATATTCAATTTAATAACAGATGTAGTGCTTTAAAACTTACTTATGCTTATTGATTGAAAACTGCCTGTCTTTTAGATTGTGACAACAGAATTTAAAAAATATTGCGATTCTGCCCGTCTAAACATATTGATCACGAGTAGTATCAAGCCTTGAGGCCTTTCACGTGTTGCATGCAAGGCTGTGCTCCCTTCCGGTCTCAACACATCTCCCATTAACGCCCGCGCTCGCTCCCGATCCGATCCCTCTACCTGCCCAGTTGGGGGTATTCCTGCGGCCATCGCAAACTACTGCCCGGCATGTTATCGTTCCTCCCCCACCGTCACCTTCATCGCTGCCATTATCCCCACCTCTCGTCACCGCCTCCCCGGTGGGTAGAGCATCGCCCCTTCCGTTACCGCCACAACAGTCTCTGACCTACTGTTGCCACCTCTTCCTCCCTCGCCTTCACCGTCCTCCCATCGGTCGTCTTCGCTTTCACTACCCTCGTCTCCATTGTTCTCGCCTTCGCTGTCCTCGTCTTCACCACCCCCACCCTCGCCTCTGCCGCCATCCCCTCCATCTTCCTCACTTCTACTGTTGATTCTCGCAATCTCTATCTCTGGCCATCCCTTCGTCCCCTCCCTGTCCCTGCCGTTGCTGGCTTCTCCACCCTCTCTGCTATGCACCCACCCACCCTTCCGCATTCGTCGCTCCCCGCCTCGGCGCCGGTCTGCCCAGATCCTTCGGACTCGGCTACCGTTCCTGCCTTCACCTCCGCCACCTCCCTGCGGTGGGCTACCCACGCCCCCGCCCCGCCCCCGCCCCGCCCCCGCCCCTGCCCCGCCCCGCCCCGCCACTCCCCGTCCCCACCCCGCCCCAGCGCACCGCTCCCCTCTTTGCACTATCCCGTCCCGCCCTTTCTGTCTCCTCCTCGCCGCTTCGCGCCGGACGATCCACTCCATTTCCCTCTCCGCCCCCCCCGCCGCCGGAAGCGCGGAGCCGTTCCGTGCGCGCGTATTCGGAGGCGCGTGGGCGCCACGCCCCTCTTATCAGATAAATCGGCGGGGCGCCGGGCGTGATATGCGCCGGGGCGGGGCGAGGCGGGGCGGGGCGGCGGGGCAGCAGCCGACGCGCGTTCGATAGAGTGCGCTTCAGCGTAAAACACGCGGGGGCGGCACGGCTCGGCGGCGCACCACGCTGGCCGAAATGCGCTTTTGGGCGGGCAGCGAATTCCCTTGCTGGCTATTAATATGAACTCTTTCTTTATTTGATGACCTAGGATGAAGTCTTTACTATCGTGACACTGTAAAACACGAGGTTGTAGCTTACTGCACAGGTTCCAGTGATATCTAATGAGACTTGCTTCTCTAAATAGCTCAAAATTACCCAGAATTTCTAGGGGCAATAGGTGCGCAAGAAAATTATTGGATTGCTATTTTCTTATTGAGAATTCTTTACATGAATGAATATTTTTGGATCATATGAAAATGTTTTTGGTATCAACGAGGAAAGGTTTTGGTAAAAGTGTGAGATATCCTTGGCGGGAGCCCTGAGTTGGATTTCTAACTCGACAAATAAAAAAGGGGAAGTAAAGTGTTAAGAGAACAATATTATTTAAATAATTTTGGGGAGATATTTACAGGTTATAAAAGTTAATTTTTATCCGTTACTATAATAACAATGGTACTTTCCAGATTTCGCACAAATTCTCTGTTAGTGGAGGGGAAAGATGCGTTCATACATTTCGTATCGCACTGAAAAATATGTGGAAGCTATTTTCTCGGTGGGAACATTTTAGTAAAGCGTAGTGGGATTGACGTTGTTTATACAAAACCACACCCTCATTGGACCTTACCGGAGTCATTACTTACCGGGATCGTAAGAAGCATACAATTTATTCCTTTCAAATTGTAAGATTTCTCTCAAACAAAAAAACTTCACAGCACAAGTTAGTCTTGACTTGCGCCCAAGCGTTCTTGCAAGAAACTGAAGTTCTTTTATCCGTTACAACGATGGGTAGATGTTGGACACGCGTTGATGTGGGAGCTTTGGAAAGTATCGGTGATCATAGAACCTGTGTAACACAACGAGCTGTTATTATTTCAGGCAGATTTGTTTAGTGTGTTTATAAAACTACTTCTGAGACGTATACTTAAATGAATCATTTCACATCATCAGCCACATGGATAGTAAAAAAACTGATTCTGTCGTTTACTTAGGCACACTGTGTAGGGAATGAGACTTAATGTCTCAAACACCTCCTTCTTTTCGGGGTGTGATACGACTTATGATTTGAAATAACAGTACAGAAATTGACTGTAAGCTTGAATGAAGCGAAACAAATAGTCAGGGGTTTTGCAACTATCGCAGCAAAATTTACACCTTTTGTACTAAGCACAATTTAAGTGTGTGTCCAAAATTGCGTTATTTGCCAAAAAAGTTGAAACATAGAAATCTCCATATTTGTCTTTGGTAATGTCATCGTTTCAGTATGAAAAGATTTTATGACAAATTTGCAAATGAAAAAGAATTGGGATATTATAATTTCACTGTGGTATGTGGCAATAAATAAAATAAGACATTTTATTCAAAAAAGAAATGATGTTTTTGAAGCGTTTGTAAAAAAATGATCAAGTTGTGGCTCCATTTATTCCTTCCCGAGTAGTAAGAACGAAATTATTTGGTATCAGGTTATCTCAGACACCTGATAAAATCGAATCATTCTTTTTCCATGGGACTGATTACATCATATTCGTTTAGAAACAACAATGTGTAATTGTTGCCCATTATATCAATTACGAAAAACCGTGAAAGGCACGCCTAACAGATTTCACCGATTAAAAGTGCACTACACGTTATCGAAATTAACATAAATATGAAGCGGAAGTAAAACTTGCAGATTACCTTCTTTCATCCAGCCCCTAGCCCCTATCCCAAGGGGCTAGTTGCCAAGGTTTATACCTACTGTAAAACTCCCCGTGCAGTGGGCGCGCGCAGGCCTTCGTTCGCGTAGAATTCCTCTGGGAGCCACTGTGCGGCGGGCCGTGCGTGCAGGGCGCCATCGACCGACGACGACGACGACGAGGGTGAGGGTGAGGGTGAGGGCGTGGGTGAGGGCGAGGAGGAGGAGGGCGGCGACCGATGGTGTAAACAGCTTCGCCGCTAATGACCCGGTCTACTCCCGCGCGCGTAAGAACCGGGTCTAATCGGCGCAGCCACGCCCCCCCACCCCCGTCGCCACCCAGGCCTCCCCCTCCCCTCTCCCCCCTCGTCAGTCGCTGCGGCGCCTGCCGTCGATCGGAGGCCTAATAAATCATTACAGACAGAGCCGCGCCAGGTGCTAATCAAGTCGGCGAGGCGTCGACTTAAAATTTGTAATTAATTACTTGTAAGATGAGCGTGAAGATGGCGGCTGCGAGAGGATCCTTCGCTCTTCGTCTCCTTCAGCGGCGTTCACCTCTCGTCGACTTCGTCGCGTGGCGTTCGAGGGAAGAGAAGGTGAGGGGTTGGGCGAATTGCCGCGCCTGATTGCTGATTGGAATTTTGAGGCGCGCTGGCGCCAAGGCGCTCGTGCTGAGGGAAATTAGAGCAACGACCGTTTCGCGACGTTGACACTTATCTGCTGGGGCAACAACGCTCTCTGTGAAGCGTGAAAACAGTTTTGTTTCTAATTTTCAGTCAAGAAGTAAATTGTATGTGCATTGCTTCAAAATCGAGAAGCAGTATCGCAAGAGGAGGATACTGCTGAAGGCAAATTAAAACTCTGAGAAATCGTTATTGATAAATTTTAGACATTTATCAAATATTTTTGTTACGAGAAATTACATCATTGACATAGCAGTCATTTTTCTCGAATGGAAAATAGTAATTTATCATCACATGTTGTAGAAAAACGTACTATTTAATTTCTCAATACTTGCATATCTATTAAATTTATGTCGTTAAATATTTTAATTGCGAATTACAATAATATGATATCGTAGGCTTCCGCGGCCAGAGTCATGATCTGGGCTGTCCAGGTGACGCCGCGTCGAAGGCTGGGGGGCCTGGGGTGCTGGGGTGCTGAGGTGCTGGGGTGCTGGGGTACAATAATATGTTACGTTATAAAGATAATTAAAGGTTTCATGTTTATCTTGTACTTCTTTTGATTCTGGATTGAAGGATGAGTGATTGTGAATGACTGTGAGTAATTGAGTGACAGACACTAAATGATTGGAGACTTAAAAAAGTAAATATGTTGTGTGTGAAAGCGAGAATAGTAATACCTGCATTTCAAACTTCGATTTTGTTTTTAACTCCACTTTTCAAGTACTTATTGGCTGCATTCTTACTGTTCTGAATATCCCATTATTTACCTTCTCATGTTACACGAGTAGTTATGCTTATACAGCACAATTATGCCTCGCATTTTTTTCTTCGCTTAAACGTAATGTTTCTTCGTCATTAACGTAATGTTTTATGTGGGACACAAAGGAAAACGTGTTTTTTACGTTCATACATTCTTTCTCTAAAAACATTTTCGATTGTGTGGCGTGTTTCGAGAGTGTATGTAGAAACAAACTTTTTCCCTTTGCTATTTCCGTGGTCACATCACTTTTAAACTGCAGCACAATGGTGTAATCGAGATACAGTCATATATTTTTGTAACACAGTAGAACCACACGTCAAACATAACAGCAAGAAGTGATGCGTAAATCGCGGTATATCGGTCCTTCGATTGAATGACATATTCCATATTGAACATTTTATAACGATACTGCCAATTTTATTAAACTAAAAACATTTCACCGTGATATTTGAGCGACGTTTTGCTCATGTTCATAAATAATATTGCTTCTGAAATAGCCCTGTAAATACAGCTTTGGTAAAACGCGTTATTGCATCGCTCATAACAGCAAAGAGAAAAGAGAAAGTGGCGTGAGGGACATTATTAGTCGACGATGTTGTCACGAACAGTCACGGAGGGGCGGGGCCGTAGCGGCGGCGAACGTAACGAAATGGGCCGAGTACCGCAGGGTTGGAGGAGGAGGAGGAGGAGGGGGCGTGGAGTGGGAGAGGGGGTAGCGCTGGGAAGAGAGAAAGATCATTGTCACGCGAGTTCGCTTTGCAGAATTTTACGGAATAAAATTCTCTCGTCGTTGATTCTCTTGCAGCAGCTGCCGGCGCCTCCACCTCCCGCGCTGTATGTCGCTTTGCGTTTCCGCTCGTGTCGCTGTTGCCTCGTTCATCGACATTGCGCACTTTCCCGCTTACTACGCACTTCCGCCCCTACGACGTTCTCTTCCATTTTACATTCACTCCATTTTCATAACTTTCGTTTCGTTTGCCACACAACTGCATTTAAATTGTTGTCATTGCGAAATTCTTAGTTATGTGTGTTGCTTCAGTCTTTCCGTAGTTCCATATCTGTAACATATGTGTTAGTTTACATGTTTGATTTATTTTCATAATTATGTAACTTTCATTCTCGTTAATATCCTCTGTCTAAAGCATCTGAACCCGCCCACATACTTTACAGCTTTCACTAACCCCATTTCTTCGTTCGCAGTCTTCTGTTTATTCTGAGAATAATTCTCGGAATAATTTACACTACTGCAGTGTATGCCTGTCGACTTGGATGCCCGAGAAGGCTAGAGTGTGTCCATGGCTGTTTGTTTATGTATGTGTGTTGTCACGGAAGGTCTTCTGAGTCTGCTGACGACAGACAGAGGAGCTTGCAAGTGTGTCTACTGTACAGGTTAATATATGTCCCTATGAAATACTTAGTAGGAACCCGGCGCGGATAGCCGAAATCGGCATCCCCTGAAAGCTGGAAAAAGACCGCGGAAGAAACAACTGCAGTGCATGACACATGCAATAGTCACTTGCCATTCCTATTTCCTAGTGCAAAGTATACCCCTCCGTAATCCCTAAGTATCCCCAAAGTATACCCTTCCTTCATCGTTTGTCTCAATCCACTTCCATCTACACCACCCATTTCTATCAACCCACCTTTTTTGTCTCGCCGTTTCCCTTCACGAGCCTGGTAGCCGACTACGGCACTTCCCTCCCTCTGTACACGCCATTTTCCCTCTCACCGCCCCGCCCCCTCCCCCCACCCCGCCGCAAAGCGCCGCCACTGGCGCGGCAGACGCGCGTCCACCTACGCGGAATTCAGCAGCGATCGCTGCTTGGGTTTTTGAATATACATTATTTTTACGAGGTTTCAACCAGTGTGCGCGAGCACGCTTTTCCTTTGCCGCTGTCATCCATATGCAATCGCTGGTGTAAATACAAAGGGAATTGTGAGCAGCTCGATATTCATAAATAAAAATATCTCTGGCACGCATACCGGGCAGCTGACGACATTTCAGCTCAAATGATTAAAACGGCCCGTTAATACCTTCAAAGAATGTTCCAGGGCAGCGCGTTCCATCTTTAATAACCGAAGAATGAACAAAGTCCGCGTTACAAGGGAGAGCGGGAAAAATTAATATTGGAGAGAATTCCGGGCGCTCGCTCTGTAGATACAAATAATTGAGCGTCCGCCATTGGAGGCGGCGGCGCGCTGATGAGAGCGAAGGTGGGATTTCGCCCGCACAACAGCGGGAGGGGTGGGGCAGTGGGCGGGACTGCACGGAAGAGTGGAGTCCTCAAAGGGTGGGGACAGTTTGTTCAATTTACTGGGTATTCGCTGCCCCATAAAAAGATTCTTGTAAAACAGAGGGTCTAATAACTTTCAGGGCATTTCTTTTTGTGAAGGATGCTTGGAAGAGAATTACTATACAACTCCTTCACGATTGCCTCATATTATTTTTAGAGTGAAAGAGGAAAAACTGGAAATATAAATCTCACGTTATTTCGACTATTGTGAGGACAGTCGTTTTGTACTGTAGCAACAAATAGATTCTTCTTCCACCTTGGTGTTAGATATCAATATTCTGATGAGAAAATGGAATCGGAGTATGCTTTGCATAGAGAATTGTTTTCAGTGGTGGCTCATGCAGAGGATGAAAGTATTCAATTGTATACTCTACTTCAAGTTAAAATATAATACATGACTTGCGATGGGATGAGAGAGAAAGATCTATCAGTTCGGTTTCCACGTGACTTCACCAGCTCTCATTAGAAGATTACACCGAACTGCCGCTCTGCTCACGTCTGACTCTTGCGTACCGGAGTGTAGCATGACCCTTGTTTACCGCCCATGGCGCGTTCAGTTTTTTCCACAAGAAAGCCAATGGTTGGCTTTTCAAGGGAGGAAATTCTCCCCTTCCAACATTTAGCTTCATTAAAAAACGTTTCTTCTCGACGCAGAGCACTGAGGAGATCGACACTCGGGATGAGAGAAGATTTCTCTGAGCGACTTCTATTGACTGCCTTCGTTTTCGTGTAGCTTAAAAGCGTGCTTTGGTTGAAACTCGATCAAAATAATTTTTTTCTCAGCTACCAACTCAACAATTGTAAAATTTCCCTCAAACACCAAAGCAAATATTTTATTTGGCAATTTCATCCAGACGAAGAAAAATGGGACGTTCCTCCCACCCCTCCCCGGAGAAACCGCCACTGACAGTTTCCTCGTCTTTGGTTATAGTCCAGTCAAATGGTACAAAATAAAAGAAAGTTTTGGTGTAGTTTTTGTATTTGGTTCCTATATGCTTTTCGGGTCGCTGAATTCTAAGATCAGGTTTGCCAGCAAAAATTTGGCCCGGAAACACGTCTTTTTTAAAGTGCAAAAGTCTCGCCTTTTTTCAGTTTTTTTTTCAAATAACTCAAAATCCATCCGTTTTTCGTAATGAATGGTCATATTTGAAATAAAAGGTCATGTTTGAATAAAATTACTTACATTTAATATCATTCCGGGTGAAACTCATTTTTTGACTATGAATAAAATAAACACGATTTATGGTAAAAGACACGCTAATGCCATTATTCTGTTTGCAGCAGATGTCTATAAAAAACAGAGCCTTCGAAACCTACGCGTTGATAAAGGTGCAGTCCATCATCATCCAAAATATTAATTTTCAGTTCTCATCTCTGTCTATCCTACGTCAGATTCAGCGCTAACCTCTTGTAATTGGTATATCTTAGAAATCACGAACTGTGGATAACTACGAGTAGATGATATCTCCATTCATTATTAATATATATATATATATATATATATATATATATATATATATATATATATATATATATAACGCAACCCTGCTGTTCAAGGCACTGAGAGAAAATTGAAAGTTTTGCAACACTGCTTCTGGGACAGCTCATTCTACTGCATTTCAGCGACACTCCATTCCCAACACCCCCTTCGTTTCACTCACCCACTTCCTGTGGTATGGATCATACATACTCCTCAAAACAAAACAGGCCGCGTCTTCAATGATAGCTTCCTTCTTTCACAGTTAACTTACGATGCGCCTCAGCGTAGAGCAACGCAGTTTTGTGGTGGAGGAGTATTTCCGAACGCAATTCTTCAAAGAGTACCGGGCAGCTGGCAGAGGAAACATTTTCATCTGAGTGTGTGGTTTTTAGTGATGAGGCTTGACTTCATCTGGATGGATATCTTAACCAGCAAAACAGTAGTTTCTGGGGGTACCGAGAGACCATAGGAAACACTAGAGAGACCATTGCATTAAAAAGCATTGGAGTATGGTGTGTCATTTATCGACGCAGATTAATTGGCCTGTTGTTTTTCAAAGAAACAGTAACGGCGGATAAACAGTAACGTGTCAGAATAAATTAAGAAATTATTTTTATTATATTTTAATTAGTTAATTATTTTTAAAATAACCTTATTCAATAATAATAATAATAATAATAATAATAATAATAATAATAATAATAACAATAACAAACATTTGTTCTGCGAAACTGAATTTATAATTCATTAATATTTATTTAAAACAGAAAAGTATAAAACACATACATTTCTGGAGCGTATGTATCTTGTTATGAAACTAAAACAAGCAAAGTTTACTATTAAATTTACCTCAATGTATATTTTACATGGCAAGTTTATTTCACTTATAAACAATATACGAAGGAATCGTTCTTGACAAATCAATTTTCTTTCGACGCCAAACAAGCAGGCGCGTGCCTTTCTCTTTGAACTCGGCGGTCACCTGCTCTCCTCCTCAGGGTGGCGTTAGTGGGAGGGGGATTAAGCGTACTTCCCGACAGTTTACCTGCTTGAAACTCCCAGCCTCTGTCCGACTCGCTCAAACATGATTGCCAGTGCATTTTGCTCTGCCTGGTGTGGATTGCGTTTTATACTGATCACTCGGTATATTTAAATGAACATAAATGTTCCTCTGTAATAGTTTTTTCCTCTTAATTTTTCTGAATACTACAAGTGCACATGTGCAGCATCTCCACATCGAACAGTCTAGTCCCGACGGTGACAGGATTTTCGACGCTAGCTACAAAATTAAGTCGCATTCAGCCGCTGTCTTGAGGAAAATTCTAGCGGTCAGTTGCTCTGATCGGTAGTTTTCCGTGATTTATCATAGGCCATACCACGAGTACTTTGGAAATTATCGATAAAACACCGACTCACGAAGCGAGGAGGCGATATATCTGAGAATTTCCAAAGCACGAGTGGTATTTAATAGGACTATTTTACAAATAAAATTATATCCAATAGTTCCAACATGCGCCAAATATAGAAAATAACGGAAAATTATGTTAAAATTAAAGAGGTTGTGTTATAGTACGTAAGTGGTTATTGGACATCGAAATTGTAATGAATGTATTCCGTCTCCTAATATAGAAGAATCTCATTTCATGATTGGCCAGCAGGGAGAAGTGATGAGAAAATTTTGGTAGAAAAAGCGATAAACATTTTGTGATATACTGCCCTTATTGGGGCATTTTATATGTATAGTTTTACACCATTAGTTTTCATTTCACGAGTGGAATAGTCCGATTAACACCTCGTGAATGCCGGAGCAGTGCTCTAGCAAATGGACCATGAACAGCGCTCGATCTTTCCTTCCACTTCTTGTCCTATCTTCACCCTTCACTTTCACACTTACATGCACTACACTTCCACACATGTCGGGAGATCAGACGGGAGCTTAGAGCTTGTCCTGGCTGGTGCGGTGCCCCGCTGGTGGGAGAGATACCTCGTTGGAAAAAACCGGTAAGTCGGCGCTGGATCTCGTCATTCAGTGGGGAAGATCACCGCTACATCCATGATAAAACATGCGCTTTAAGGGACTAATGTCCGTATCAATTGACGTGCTAGGAATCACTAATCAATCAAACAGTCGAAGAAGGCTGGGTAGACGAAAACTGCGGCGAGAGCATTACATGGAAGAGAAGCGGTTTTGAAATTTGGGTAAGGCATTGATATTTTCATAATGCTTGTTGGTGGAAGGTTTCCGCACACCCCCACGTATTCCATTACATCATGAACATTGGCGGTCACTAATTCATAATTACTCAGCAAAGGCTTTGCGCCTCAAACAAATTGATTGACGAGACCCAACGAAGAAGAAATTTCAAGATTATTACATCTATAGCCATAAATTGCAGTGACACATGTTTTTAATATTGATTAAACAACCTTTTATCGATCACATGCGTCTTCAACCCCTATTAACATGCAACCCTGCAAGTCTGTTAAGTTCACCTGTATGTGAAGAAATTTAACATCCTTAGCAACATAACCCATCGATTCATCGCAAGTCAAATGTTTGTTAAGGAATAAACATGGCAATGTACAAAACAAATCAGATTCAAACAATTCAGAAGTAATTCACATTGTTTTGGGGAATAATTATTCTTAATTGTAATATGATTAACAGTACAATTAGATAAATGTATATTAAGGAAAATTAACCTCATTTTCGTCACATTCCACCAAGTGAAACTACTCCGGTAATCTTATTTACTGACAATGTAAAGGTGTACTTATTTACTGACAATGTAACCACGAGAAGTCATCGCGACAATTTCCTAACCGAACGTCGTTTCTTTACATTCAGGAGAATTATTTGCATCCATGTTTCTCGAACGAATATTGTTTACATGGATATATGGCAAGCAACATCCCACAATAGCGTACTAGCGTGCCGCAACAACAGAATTCATGTGTTTACTATCACAGTAATGTCGTAAATTTCGCATAATTCCTAAGATTTTATGGTGACCGATAAAATGCTGAACATAACACGAAATATTAGTGTTATTACTACCTCGTCCAAATTAAAAATCTCGGCTCCGCTGTGCTCCGCCTCGATTTTTAACTTTTGGCCTCGGCAGTAATAACACTCTAGGTATAACAGGTATAACATAAACTCTAGTTTTACTACTACTAATGTCACTGCAGCGCCTCTGACCGGGAGGTCCTAGGTTCGAGTCTTCACGGCGACAGGATTTTCGACACTAGCTTTTCAGCTGGGTCGAATTCAGTCGCTGTCTGGAGAAGAGTTCTAGCGGCCGGCTGCTCTGATCAGTAGTTTTTCGTGGTTTCTCCGATTAACACCAGGCGAATGCCGGAGTAGTACCCTAACAAACGGGCCACGGACCGCGCGCGATCCGTGATCCACTTCCTCTTCCTTGCCCTATCCTCTCCCCTTACAAACACACTAACATGCACTACACTACCACACATTCCGGGAGACTGGTTGAGAGCTTAGAGCTTGTCCCGGCTGGGGCTGTGCCCTGCTGGTGGGAGAGTCCTGGTTAGGGAGAAATCCCACTAGCCGACGGTAGGTCGGCGCCGGATCACCGCCATCTCCAGCGGGGGAAGATCACCGCCATCTCCCGAGAAAAAACATGCACTACACTAACGGGACTAATGACCGAAGCAGTTGACGCGCCCGGAAACACGAAAAAATCAATCAATCTAGTTATACTATAACATTTCTAGATATGTTAATAGCTATTACACAAATCTATCGCGAAATTATTGTCTATAGAATGGGTGTGAATACTTTCGGTGTGCGCCCGTGGCAGCTGTTCCCGAAATCGAAGGTGCAGGCAGCCGCGTGGGCGTGTGGGCGAGGGGAGTCGGAGCGCAGCAGTCGCGGTGGCGCCGGGGGGGGGGCGGGGGCGCCAGTGACACTAATGGCGGCGAAAGAGTCGCGGCGGGGAGGAGTCGCGGGCCGCCGGGGCGCCGCGTCGCTCGGCTCTCCCTTCATCAGGGTTGCATTAGTCAACTACAAGCGGAATATTGATACGGACGTCTGGGGCCACAACGGGGCTGTGACGAGGCCGCCACCCCGGGAGCCCGCTGACGGCTCTTCCGCCCTTGTGGCCTCCCTATGCAAATGCGCGAGCCCCGATGGTGTGGAGTGGTGATGGTGGTGGAGTTGGGGTAATAGGGGTGAAGGTGGTGGTGGTAGTGGAGGATGGGGAGGGGGAAAGAGGCGAGGAGAGAGGAGGTTTGGCGACGGGGACTGTCACGCTGGTACTAGTAGTGGGCGGAAGGGAGGTGGAGATTCTGGTGGTGGTGGTGGTTGCGTATGGCCCTCGGCCTAGAACAGCTTTGAGAATGTCTTAAAAAGAATTTAATATTCCGTTTCGAGGCGAAAGGGGAAGGCAATGGATTGATTCTCTTCATCTCTCTTTGTCTCTCTCTCTCTGTTTATCTGTCAATCTCTTTCTCTCTTTCTTTCTCTTTCTTTTTATCTTTCTTTCTTTCTCTCTCTTTCTCCTCTCTTTCTTTCTCTTTCTTTCTCCTCTCCTTCTTTCTCTCTTTCTCCTCTCTCTCTTTCTCTTTACGACCGCAACACACCGTCGCACATGACTCTCCCTTCCTTTTTTAATAGAAATTTAATTTCACTGAATCTGATAGAATTCCCATATGACTTAAAACCTTATAACAGTGTATCATTATCTGTGATACGTTAATTCAGCGTTGTCTCAATATGTTAAAGTAGCTTTTATATGCAATAATTGATTTGCAATAATCATCTAATCTGTGTAGCGTGAAAGTCTGCAGCTGTACTGGGAGTCCGCGTTTATTAGGTCAAATTCCAGCCCGAACTGTAGCACCATCGGAGAAAACACACATGTTTAGTGGTTTTAATGAGGCGCACAATAAATAAGCTGTTCTTGTTGATTCATGATACTAGTGTCTTAAAGTATTTATTTATTCTTCAGTCTTCTCTGAAGTAAAACACAGAAGGAAATGAAGAAAAGCAGAATATTGCTTTCAAAAATGAAAAACGACAACCGTGTAAGAAGTCAGGCAAAAGAGTAATTAGTTTTTTAAACATTAAATATTATATTACAGTATATATTAAGTTCTTTTCACGTTACAAGTATCGTTACGTATAATTCATTACTGTGCTGCTACTACGAGCAAAAATAGGAAGTGTCTTACTGATTGTTTGCAATTTTGCCGAGATTGGAGCTACTGAACATTAACGATAATTAAATAAACAATTAGAAACAGTCTTTTTAATAATAATAATAATAATAAATCAAATAATTATACGAAAAAGAATAATTCAAACCATACTTATTTTTACTAATACCAAACTGTTCTTCTATTAATTACAGAATGTCTGTTGAAATACGAGCATTTGCATCACGAGCGAGACGTACCCTTATTTTCGCTTTCCATGAAATATTTCTTGCGAATACTCAAACTCCAGTTTACCTTAGGGGCTTCTCTGAGGGCGGAACGTCTATTACCGGAATCAATTTTCTTTTTAATTTCCTCGTGAAATTGCTGAAATAATGACCCGAAACGACAGCGATCTTCGCGCAAAATTGCCGGCGGCGGCGGCGGCAGGCGACGCGGCGCAACGAGGCGTGGAGGCGGGCGACGCCTTTCGGGTGTAGTTCCGGCCCCGCCTACCACCCTCACCCTCATCCCCTACGCTTCCATCCCGCCCCATCCCCACGACCACTCATAATCCATTTCCGTACCGACAAAGGTAGCCCAGAAGGTCAACTAATGTCACTGCAGTGTCTCTGACCAGGAACTCTTAGGGGGGGGTGAGTTCCGCCTGTGGCAGGATTTTCAACTCTAGCTACATAGATAGGTCTAATTACGACCATTCCTAATCCATTCCGTACTGACAAAGGTAGCCCAGAAGGTCAACTGATGAAACTGCAGTGTCTCTGACAAGGAACTCTTGGGGGGGGGTGAGTCCTACCAGTGGGAGGATTTTCAACTACATAGCTAGGTCTAATTCTGCCGCTGCCTGGATGAGAATTCTAACGGCCTGCTGCTCTGATCGGATTCGTGGTTTCTGCGATGTACACCAGGCGAATGTTGGAGTAATACTCTAACAAATAGACCACGGACGGGACGCGATCTTTCCTTCCTGTTGCTTGTCCCATCTTCATCCCTTATTTACAACACTTACATGCACTACACAACCACACTTGCCGGAAGACGGGTCGGGAACTTAGAGATTGTTTAAGCTGGGGCGGTGACCCGCTGGTGGGAGATACTTGCTTTGAGAAAAAGATCTAAGCCAATGGTAGGTCGGCGCTTGAGCTCGCCCAGTTTGGGAAGATCTCTCCAGTTTGGGAAGATCACGGTTTCCTTCCGCGATAAAACATATTCTACACTTGCGGGATCACTAATCAATCAATCAATCCATTTCCGTCTCAACTCACGCTCTGGCCTGGGCGACCGCTTCCGCTCCGTCTCCTGTTCCCGTTTCTATTCTCACTTTACCCTCGCCTCCGACCCCATTTTCACCTCCCACCCAACCTCCACCTCCATTTCCCTCTTCACCTCTTCCTCCATCTCCAAACTGATCTCCGACTCCCCACCATTGCTCTCGCATCTGCCCCCGCCTCCGATCTGTCCCATCTCCACTCTTTCGTTTCCGCACTCCACCATTCCTGGTCGAGCTTCCACCACCGTTTCCGACTTCTATCTTCTCCTCACACTTTACTTCTGCCTCCATCTCCAAACTAATCTCCGCTTTCGCTCCCGCCAACACTACCACCTCTGCCTTTGTCTCCACGTCTGTCGCCACCTCCGATCCAGTCTCTATCTCAACCCCATCCAGGGCTTGCCTTCAGTGAACTGTTATTTTCGTGAAAATTATACTGATTTTGATACAAAAACACTGTGTTAGCGTGTTTTAGTATCAAAATCACTGCTTGTAAACGACTGCAGGCCATGCAAATTACCTCTGTGTGGATAGTGGACGCGTTGCGTTACTACAAATAGTAATTTTTTTCAACAACTAGATGTAGTCCACTTCGGTTATAGTGAACTTCTAGAGTTCAACATTTTTGGTTCATTATATCGATTTCATTTTATCCAATAAATTCAAAATATAATACAGTTTTTCAACTAAGATTGATTTTGTGATTTCAGAAGTACAATAAAATATGGAATCGCCGTGAATTCAAAATTTCAAAATGTTTGTGTTCTCTTTACACTTGATGTTTCATCGTCATCCCAATAAATACAATGCCTAGGTGCAGTTTTAACGCCCTTCAATGCCTCGTACACTGTTGAAAGAGACCTTTCTTCATTTCTACGTATCACACTAGTTTTCCCACCACACTACTTTTTATTTCTATGCATCACACGAGTATCATTTTTAAATATTACACTAGTTTTCTCATTTCCTGAAAAACTCTATTATCGCATTCATGATGTCCTAGTAACCTCGGAGATAACTAGTTACCAACTTGCGGCCCTCATTGATGAAGTTTTCAGGCTAGACAGAACTGCCATTGATGAGCCACAGCGATTTATTCATTCCTTTTTATTCATCATTAATGTTATAATAACTCATTAGGACCTCTATCTGTAAGCCATTATTGTTATAAGAATTCGCGGAATTAAGGCGAATTGTTTTCATGGGTTGTTTCCTATGTTCGCTTTCACCGATGTTGGGAATACAGTAACTAGATATTCTAGTGCTTATTTATTATGTATATAAATCAGGAAACTTCAATACACTCGAGTTGACTATATTTAAGAGCCGTATGTATCTAGCTCCTCATGAGTATTCTCATATCGCGTTCTATATAGCCTTCCTCGGCGTTCCCGCGTCCCTGTTTTTCTCATCCGGATAATGCAAACAGAGAGGTCATATAATACCCATGCGGCAACGCTGTGTGAGAGAGGATTTGTAGAAAGGGGGATAAAACGTGTCAGATGAGAAATCTTGTGGCTTTCCTGCTGGATTGTAGCCCGGGTTCACTGGCACCACACTGCGCTGCGTCCCGCCACTCGTGCTATTTGCTCACAATGAGCAGGCGCTTCCTCCGAATCCAGCCGCCCCGCCACTCGCGCTCCCCTTTGCTCACAATGAGCAGGCGCTTCCTCCGAATCCAGGCGCCCACATCGTCCCCTAATCCCTCCCCTCCCCTCCCTTCCCCACCGCTCCCCTCCGCACCCCCCCCCCTCCGGCTCCCCTCCGCTTCGCCGCCAAAACAAGCAGCCCCAAGTTATGGGCTGCGAGCTCGCCCACACACGCGCCAGGTTCATTATTGATACACTCTGGCGGTGTTTGATCAGTCTGGGTTTTATTCATGCATGCTTATAGGCTACGGTTTTTGTCTTGTTTGGTTTCAATTCCAGTCCTTGTGTAAGATGTAGCGCGGGATGTGAAATATTTGCTGTTGTTGTGTGGTCGCTGTCGATGAATTGCGGGAACAGATTGTTGGCTGAACTTCTACCTAAGGAAAAATCCACGTCGGGTTTTATATCTTTTGGGGACGCACTATACTCCAAAATGTGTTTAATTTGGAAATGAGTACACGTTTTTAATGGTTTTTGTCGGTAAATAGAAAGCTTGTTTTGATATTTCAACTCGCGATTTTTTGGTGAATGAAAGAACAAAATTAAATGCATCCAAAATATTTATAAATGGCCGTTATGGCAGTTAATTTATAATATTCTACGTGTGTATACATGAATGTGCAATACGTAGTACATACAAGATCATTTATTTCACATAATAGTGATGTAATCATATAAAGTTAATAAATATTCATCTCGTATTTGAATTCTTTAATAAAAAAATCAACTAAATGTTTTTTGGTGATAACTGGTACACTTGATGACCTTCTCAATTGACAAGAAGAACCTTTGTTTTACTTTACTGAGTGGGTTCTCGCTAGTGCTTTTCTATATGTGTAATGTCATCGTATGTTTTGAGATGTATTAACTGCAGCAGTAGCTCTTTTGACGTATGCTCTAATATTAATATTTTAAATGGGATAATGTTTTTCAGATTAGTGTCCTAGACTGTCTGTTTAAATTATATTACCAGGAGATGTGGATTTATTGATATGTATTGATCAATTAATGTTACAATAGAAGCAAAACTGACTGTCTATAAATAAATCCTGAACCATTCTCCTGATGATAATGTATTTCGTTTTATTTCACTGCTGTACATTGTTAAAAGCAACTTCGTGTTTCAAAACTTCACATTATTTCTCTACATGTATGTGAAGGACAATATACCATAAGTGGGGCCATATATGGATCATAAATGGGAAGGCCAATATATACACAATATTAGCAAAGAAATCTTTAAAAAAAACTTCGAAAGGTGAAAAATCTAACAGAGTACTACTTTTGTTTGACAGCGTTTTCACGAAACACAATATATTTGAGGTCAAAAAGAACTTTTCGCACGAGGCGAAAATGCCGCATGCGGCGGTGGGTGGTATGGACCATGCTTGACGATGGACAGCCGACGCGAAACCGACCGAGGAGGAAGAGAGGCCGCTGGGCTGCGGTGGAGCGAGCAAGGCGGCGCAGGGGCTTTTGCGGCAGCAGGGGCAGCGCGGGTGGAGGTACGAGGCGGTGGGGACGGCGACGGCGACAGCGGCAGGGGCACAAGGAATGCAACGGGGCGGTGGGAATGGAGGACGAAGGGATGGTGGCGCCGGGGATGGGGGCGGCGGATATGGGGGACGTGGGGATGGTGGCAGCGGGAATGAGGGACGTGGGGATGGGAGCGATGGAGAGGGGGGACGTGGGGATAGTGGCAGCGGGAATGAGGGACGTGGGATGGGAGCGATGGAAATGGACGCTGGAATGGTAGCGGCGGGGTTGGGATACGTGGGGCATGGGAGCGGTGGGAATGGGGGACGTGGGGATAGAGGTCCCGGGGATGGGAGGCGTGGGGATGAAGAAGGGGCTATGGGATTTGGGAAAGGCGGGGTTGGGGGACGTGGGTACGGTGGCGGCGGGAATAAGGGACGTGGGGATGGTGGCAGTGGGGATGGGGAACGTGGGGTGGGGGAGGCGGGGCTAGAGGCATGGGAAGTGGTGACGCACGGAAGCAGCGATCATAAGGAGGAGGTGTAAGGGGGCAGGTGAAGCGGGGCGTCGGGGGTGGGGAGGTGACGGCGATGGTGAGCGGAAGAGGGGGCGGCGGCTGGGGGGGAGACAGCGATGGCGTACTGCCGCAGCAGCAGCAGCAGGCGCCCAAGACCCTTCCGCGAGGAACCGCAGGAAATTTTTAATTAAATAAAGTGGTCCGTGCGCGAGACGGCGGCACAGTGGTAAGGGCAGCCTCCGAGAGGTGGTGTCATGGTGGTGTACGTGGCAGTAGAGACGAAGGTGGTAAATGAAGAGACCTGGTAGAGACAGAGATGATGCGGGTGATGGTGATGAAGTAGTGTTCATGGGACAGCCAATAGAGTAGATGTTAGGAATGCAGAGGATGAAGTCAGTAGTCATAAAGGTAGGGCTACTTCAACCACGTAGTCTAGCCTGCATTCAGACCTCGAACCTGTTTTCGACCAAGGCTTATCAACATGGTACAGTCGACTCCTCTGATAGTGAACTTCTGGGAACTCACATGCTTGGTTCACTGTATCCGAGGTTTACTATATTCGATGTCAAAATTAAAAAGAATTCTCCACAATGATTCATTTATTAATATAGAGATACAGCAAAATTCATTAAGAGCATGAACTGAAAATTTCATTATCTTGATTTGTTCTTTAAAAAAATTATTTTCAATTGTTTGTTTCGTACATTTTTCATTAGTAAGTTCTCTAGATCCTTCTCCATCTAGAGTCCGTGCTCTCTCCATACTTGATTCTTCATTGTCTTCTGTTTCTAAGAATGAAATGGAGTCTTGACACCTTTCAATGCCTCTTCCACTGTTGAAACGCCGTCCCACTCTCCGAAGGCCCTTCTACTCGCCTAATTACACATGAGATCCAAATAACATCCAGGAATTATTTCCTACGTTCACTACAGCCGAGGTTCAGTTTCACTATAACCGAATCTTATGCTTATTTGTGATGTACAAGTAAAACGGGACCAGTGACTGAAGTTCACAATTAACGAGGGTTCACTATATCCGAGTTCACTATAACCGGAGTCAACTGTATTTATTGTGGACATGTTTGCGGCAGGTTAACAAGGTATTTCCTATTTCTTCAGCCTCTAGTTCTATCACCGAATAATTAAAGAGAATAATAATGTTGAAAAGGATGTTAGTATTTATACAATCGGAAAAACAATGTGCAAAATTATATTCAATTATTCAACTGGAATGTTACATTTGCCTGTCTTATATGGTGTGAACTAAACATTTGCATTCCTGTCAATGAGTGTATTAATTTCATTAGTCGTCGTTAATTTCTCCTGCTGCAAAACTCCGCCAGCAAAAGCCCGGCGGTAGGAAACTGCGCCACCGCGCAGGCAGTCGCCGTGGGCAGTGCGCAGCCACCGCTGTCGCCCTCGTGCTGCGCCCTGGCGGAGCGCGCGCGAAGTAGGCCGCGGGGAGTCCCGGCGGGCGGCACTCACGACCACTTGCGGCGCGTCTCGGCGGGGCCATTAAAAATATAATCCCCCGCCGGAGGGGTAAGTGCGCGCCGGGGAGGACTCGGGCGGCGGGGGCGGCGGCAGGGGCCTCGGGGGCCGTCGCTGCTTGTCTGTTTGCTCAAGCTCCGGTGGCGTTGGCGGTGGCGGTGGTTCCCTTGAGGCCCGCCGGAGGCGCTGCAGTCGCACCCCGCGGACCTCCGGCCTCGGGACGACGCCCCGGGGAACCCCCCTCTCGGTGGCGAGGCCCTCTTTTTTTTTTCCTCCCCTTCCGGCGCTTGTCAGGCTCTGGTAATTTTTTAGCGGGGTGCGCTGGCCCGAACGTGGTCGGCGTGGGGATGGGCTCGACCCGACCTGTGACCTTATCTGCAGGCGGTGGCCGCCGCTGCTGTCCTTCCTCGTTACTCCCTCGCTGCCTTCGCCACCTCTACGGCCGCCGCGGTCCATGCTACTCCCTCACACGTGCCAGACTCAAAGTCCCACATCCATACCCAACACTTCTGTGGTGAATTAGATTGATTGATTGTCAGTGATTCCGGGCGCGTCAACTAATAAGGTCATTAGTCCCATAAGTGTAGTGCATGTTTTTTCATTGGGAGGTAGTTGTGATCTTCCCCCACTGGATGGCGAGCTGCGGCGCCGATCTACCCTCGAATAGCGGAACTTTCCTCAACCAGGTATCTCCCATTAGCGGGGTACTGCACCAGCTGGGAAAAGTTCTAAGTCCCCGACCGGTCTCCGGTGTATGTGGTAGTGTAGTGCATGTTAGTGTGTGTAAGAAAGGGGTGAGGATAGGACAAGGAAGGAAAGGTCGCGTACGGTCCGTGGCCCGTTTGTTAGGGTACTGCTCCGGCATTCGTCGTGGGTTGATCAGAGAAACCACGGAACTACCATCGGAGCAGCCGGCTGCGAGAATTCTTCTCCAGACGGCGACAGAACTCGACCTAGCTGAAAAGCTAGTGTCGACTATCCTGGCACTGTCGGGACTGGAGCCTAGGACCTCGCGGTCAGAGACACTGCAATGACATCAGTTGATGCACTGAGATACACTGCTCTCGGTGTGGTGAATTAGACACCTTAACTACATGTCGCTCTCTCCATCCTTTCGACCCACTCACCCTGTTTCTTCCGCGCTCCTCTCACATCTAATTCTACTCCAACCTAACCCGCGACTGCCACATCCGCTGCACTTTTGTTCCCTTCGCGATTTCAACTGCATCCACCATCACCTTTTTTTGCTTGCCCTACGCCCCCTATTGTTTCATTCATCTCCGTCCCTTCTTTAATACACTCCCATCACCGACTCCTGCTTCAGCATTTACATCTATCACGTTTCATGTCCTACATCTGTGCAGCGTTTTCACAAACTTTATCTCCCAACCAATTTTCAAAACTCTGTTTGTACCTCGACGTTCACCCTGTATTTTTGCATTCCATTAGTCCCTCACTCCCTTCGTTATCTTCATGTTTCCTCCAGTTCAAATATCATTCTTCCCCACAACCTACAACTATCACCTCTAGAGCGTTTGTCGAGTCTTCTCCAATTCAACAACCATTGCCATCTCCTTCTCCAATTTGCCCTTCACTTTATAGTAGAGATCCATTTTCCCACATCCACACTCATAACCTCCAGACGAAAAGTCGTTCTACTTTACATTTCATTACCGTCACCTCTCGGGGTTTTCTCGTAATCTTCTCCTCTCCTAACTACTCCTATTATGTTCTTCTTTCCCTCGCCATCAGCCCTCCATCCTCTATCCCAAGAACCTCTGCCATCTCCTTCTCCCACACTTTCTCCACTTTATCCCGTTCTTACCTTACTCCCTCGCTCACACCCAAATCCTCCAATCCAAACGTCCTCCACCACATTCCATTACCATCACCTCTGGGGCTTTTTCGCAGAGCTCATCTCCTCAAACCACCGCCTACCTTACCCTCCGCTGTCCGTCCTCTCGCTCCATTTGGCCTCCCGCGTCTGCCGCCGCGCGCGTCGAGCGCTGTCGTCGCCGGAGTCAATCCGCGCAGTGCGGGGGCGCCGCGCCGGCGGTCGCCCCGGGATTAACTCCGCGGCCAAGGAAAAATTAAAGCGCGCCGAATGATCCGCCGCTCCGCCACGTGCGCTGAATATGCATGAAGCCCCAGACCCTTGGTGGGCGTGGCACTTTGGCGAGGTGCTGGTCCGCGAGTCGCAGCGGCTCCGTCATCCAACGCAGACGGCGGATTACGGGATTATCACATTCGCAGCAGGGGCAGCGGGTGTTTCTTCGATGGCGGACAGGTATGCACCAGGAAGGGAATAAACAGGTCGCTGCAATAATTGTGGATGTGATTTGTTAACACATACTCACAAATATTACTATTTGAATAAAGTCAGATAATATCTCTGATCATATTCTCTCTATAATCCATGCGTAAATTTGTCTTATTTCTGTGTAGGCTAACAACTTGTCCAATTTGCGACCGGCTGTGGTGGGTCAGGCTAATGTCACTGCCGTGCCTCTGACCAGGAGGTTGTAAAGTTTGAGTCCACCCGGTGGCAGGATTTTCGACACTAGCTAGATAGCTAGATCGAATTCATCCCCTGTCTGGTGAATGAATGAATTCTAGCTGCCGGCTGCTCTAATCCGTAGTTTTCCGTAGTTACTTCGATCAACATCAGACGAATGCCGGAGCAGTACCCTAACAAACGGGCCTCGGACTGCGCGCGATCTTTTCTTCCTGTTCCTTGTGATGATTGAGCTCCCAGAAGGAACGAAAGGTCATAAATTTACAATTTGTAAGAAGTTTTAAGGAGACGGCCAAGTCGGTAAATATAAAAGTAATTAAATTATTATAACTTCGTTACGATTTAAATAATGAAATATGAATTAAATGTTAAGTTTCTCTGGCGTCACACAAATCAATACAGTAAAGAATTCTATTCACGATCAAGGCCGATTTCCGACTTAACACCCTATGTATTGTGAGCACAAAGATACTGGCGTGTGTATGTATGGAGTGGGTACTTGTGTATTTTCTTGGTAATAATAAACAAAAAACTAAAAATAAAACCCTCGAAAAGTCTTTAAAACATTGTTAACAGTATTTGTTTCTTCTCTGAACAAATTGACATATTTGCACTTGTCACCCAAGGCGCGCGCGTCACAAGGAACCAAATGCACGGACGTATCTTCGTGCCGGCAAACACGCAGAATTTCAAACACACACGCTTCTCTGCAAACCGACCGACCAGAAGCATGGCCCTCTGACGTACTGAAGGAACTGGTCTCCGCAACTGGACACACAGCCAAACCCGATGTGACTGAGACGAATCGGTGCAGATTAATCCGACGGAGTTATGTTGACATTATCCGCTTGTATTGATAAGAAAGAGTAAGCGAAAAGGTGAAGTCAATGCAAGAGAAAAAGTTGGTGAAGAAAAAGAACAGAAAATCACAAAATAAAATGTGTGCCCTGTTTCCTGCAGATCATTCTTGAAATGACTCAAGGAAATTCTAATAACGTACAAAACTAATCTCTAATAATATACAAAACTAACCTCTAATAACTACAAAGTATCCCGTTCCTATGTTATATAGGATATGAATTTAATCATACATTTAATTATATTTCCCTTAAATTAAACATTTACTTTCCTGCTCTGTTAATTTCTAAATTTATTTAAGGGAAATGTCACAGCAGAAAATCGTAATCGTCTGTTCTTCTTACTGTAAATTATATCACGAATTTACGTATGCTACATTGTTTTATGGATATTTTCATTTAAAATTTTAGTAATTTAGTATTTACTCAAATAGTTGTCATTATCTCAACTACAATTACGTATCTATTTGATAATAGTGGCATAAGTATTAGAGGGGTATTGAAAACGCAAGTCACGCTATCGAATTATTTCTCCGTTGAATTGGTATTCAGTCGCTGCAGCACGGGTTGTGGGGATGCATTTGTTTGCATGAAATGTGTGCTGTTGGACTGTGTGTTATGTTGGAAATGTTTGCTTCTGTCTATTATAATGTTACATATTTCACTACTTATAATAAAGATCTAAATAAAGTTGATGGCTTTCGTCATTTCTGATCTCCACAGAATATTATGATACAGCTCCATACCTACATTTTTGCATTCGTTTCATTATTAATTGTAGATATGGCACTATGCGCTGCGTATTTTTGAAGAGACTGCATGAACAAACGTACGTCTGATTTTTTCTTATATTTTGTAGCATATATTTCATAATTCTTTACGAATATGAACAGTTAATATTTCTAAAATGACCATAACCAGAAATCGGACCGTACGTGGAATCAACCATTGAGTTTTGACACTTTTTAAGTACTGGGAATAGCTGGTGTATTAAAATATTATGTAATAAACTATAATCTTGCAGGTACGCATTGAATCGCCGAAATTATTCCTGGAACTGTTGCCTTATTATACTACCAATGAAGCAGCATTTGAATGTACGTTGTGGAATACGGGATGAAGTCTCGGGAACTGATGTTAATGATAGCCAGATTAAGCGATCTGTGATTCAATATTGTGAAAACCGGCGCAAGTTAACAACTGACCGGAAAACGCTTGGATAGTTTAAATTAATAAGAACTTCAACTTTTAATCGTGATTCATGATTATTCCATAAACAAATCCTGTATGAAACGTAAACCTGTCAGCCTTGCAGAACAGAACGAATACGCATCCTTAAATGAAAGTGGCCAGAGCGCAGTGGGGTCGGTGATTGTGCCATTGACACAAGAACATATGATCGTCACAAAACAACTGTCAATGTACAAGGACGCTTGCAAGAAAAAATGAAATTTCAATCTAACTAAAGCAAACTTCAAGCTAATATTAAACGAATCGTGTGGGTATTATCACAAAACAATTGTATGCAAAAATCTCAATAATAATAATAATAATAATAATAATAATAATAATCTCAATAATAAGCAATCGAATAATAATCGCAATAATAATAAGCAATTGAAATAATAATCCAATAATAAATTAATATACAATACATTGATTGCTATCTGCGCTAACGAAATGATAATGCATTGCCAACACGCCATTATCATTCCATTTGCTACACAAATTAGTGAATTAAAGCATTTACGTAAAAGCAAATCATGACAATAAAGATAATAGAAGTATAAAATGCAAGAAAAAGATAAATGAAATATCCTCTTCATAGATCTGTATGTTTCATCTATAGATCTGTCTGTTTTTAACTTCAAAACATATTGCATCATGTCATTCAACATCATAAATCAGGTTTGTAAGATAAAAAACATCACTGCTTTGTAATACTAAACGATACTGAAAACTTTAAAGCATAGGTTTTTTATTTAAAAAAGGCAATAACAGAAACGGCAAACTGCAACATGTACCAGACTTTGAGTAACGAAAGCATTTTCTACGAAGAGATGTTATTTACAGGATATGAGAAACAGAAACAACTGCATTGCGACGTGTACTAGATCGAGAATTGCCCTTATACACGGTAATATTAATAGAAAAGAAGTATCAGAGACGACGGCGTTGCAACAACTAATGGTATGGGAGAACTGAAATCTTTAACATGTTGGTTTTATTTACAAAAGGGTTCTCAGAACCATCGGCATTACACAATACGTAGTTAAACAGAGAGACTACGCATTCTCAAAGACCAATCGTGCAGAGGCGGAGGGCCTTCTACTCTAGAGACCTACACGACCATAACGACGTAGGTAATAGCGATAGGAACGGTGGCGATGGCGGCAACGTGGATGACAGAAACACGACGAGCGGGAAAGGGAGCAATTTAGCTGCTTTTTGCAATTAGCGCAGCGCTGGCGGCGACGGCGGCATTCGCGACCGGCGACGGGCAGTTTGCACCTGCGCTGATTGAAGCGGCAGCGTCAAAAGGACCCTTCCGCCCCGACCCTCCCCCCCTTCGAATCCGAAAATCCGCCCCCGCAGCTCTTCACTGGCAATTTCACACACGCAAACAAGACCGAAGTAAAGACATGGTATCTCGGGTGGTGTTCCGCAAGGATCGGTACTTGGCCGGCTGTTGTGAAATATTATGCATGACTCCGTTTTGAAGATTCAGCTGCTGGAAGGCGCTAGGGCAATTGGATTTGCTGACGATGTTGCGGTGATAGTGATCGGAAAATATACTGAAGAGGTCACGCAGGTTGCCAACGAGGCTGTGGCTGCGATCCGGCGGTGGCTAACGTCGGTGGGGCTCCAGATGGCTGAGCATAAAACTGAGGCTGTCTTGGTGACAAGCAGAAAAGTGAAAGAGGGTATTACTTGCTAGTAAAATGGCCTCCGAGCAGTCTCTAAGATACTTAGGAGTCTAGGTTGACGCGAGACTGCACTTCGACGAGCACCTGCGTGTAGTCTGCGAGAAAGCGTCTCGCATGGCCTCCGCTTTGGCACGAGTTATGCCTAACGTTGGGGGTACAAGGCAAAGTAGCCGGAGACAACGGTCTAGCGCAGTTAATTCTATGCTGCCCTCATTTGGTCTGATGACTTGGGATCCAGCCATATGCTCGTGGTGCGAATTCAGTGTATAGAAGGTCCGCCTTGAGGGTGGCCCGGGCGTTTCGCACTTTTGTATTACGCTGTATGTGTGATAGTTGACATCCCCCTAAAGACCTTATAGCACAAGAAAGGGCCAGGCTCTACAGACGTAAGCGAGAGAGCTGTGGTGCACGTGTTCTTGCACTGTCCACTCTTCTTTGCGAAGAGGGAAGAACTCCATCGACTCCTCCTGCAAGTAGTGACTCCCTGAAACCATCGTGACTAGAATGTTGTTGTCCCAAGAGAATTGGAGTGCGGTAGCCACCTATGTCGCAAAGATTTTGAAGCTTCGGATTGAACGATTGCGAAAGAGTACACCGTGACATCAGTTGGCTTATCGGGGGGGGGGTAGGGGGTAGGCACAGGCAAGCTGTGAAGCCTACACGCCTCGGAGTGCGGGCTCCGCAATGTCATTGGAAGATTTTCCCCTGCCCTCGTAAAAACACTCACACATACACAAACGCAAGCGCGTACACACACCAGTCATATTCATTGAAATATTTTTAAAACGTCCCTTTCATTCCTCCTTTAAAGCAGTCATTTCTGTACTGTTAATCTTTCGTAAAGTTGAGGTTTCTTGAACTACTCAGTAAAAAATTATCGGGAGTAGTTCAGTAAAAATGTGCTGGTATTAAGTGTAGTGTCGCAGAACATGTTCACTACTTCACAATAACTAACGAACCGTGGTGACCGAAAGGATAAAAACAATGGCTATGGATTTATTAATGTTAACATTTTGTATACGAAATGAGCTGTAAGTTCTCGGAATAAAGAGTTTATGTAACCGCTTCATTCTAGTAATAAAATGTGAAAACAAAAAGTTCAATGCACCTCACCCGAAATGTAAATGCATTTAAAATGGGTCACTTACCAACCTCTTCCAAACGACGTCATATTGCAGCCTTAATCCAGTCACTACTAATACAGTGCAAGTTTATTTTCAATGCGCCAGGTTGAAATTCATCTTCCAAGACTGCAAAGACAAATATCTTGCATTTATCATACACTCTTTTAGTTTGCGAGAAAATATCTTTCCCTGGTGCACACATTCGTACAATCGTTGCTTACTTGGCTTCCCATAATTGGACACGGTTTACCACATACTGTCTATTAGAAGTCACCTACAAGGTCCTGCAAGATCATTTACATATTTAATAGTAAATAATTTCTCAACTACAATAATGGGCTTCTGGACTATATTGTTAGAATAGATGGATGAAATGTTTCCTAGGAAAATAGGTTACAACTATTACATTTTACTTTCCTAATCATGATATACGCACGCATAATGCGAGTGTTAAATTAATGATTTTCTGAATATTCGTCTATGTAAGCTTTATAATTGTGTGAATAAGTAATTGAACTCTTTTTATGTGTACATACATGTACGTACTTTATTTATTTTTTCAATATCAACAATTTCTGTTCAACGTGCGCCTCTGTTCTCTACTTGCTATTGAAATTATTTTTTCTTTTAGAACTTTCCTTGCTTTTTTAATATTATGTTCTGACTTTTGAACCTAGAATACTGATGTACTTTCTTTTAATGTACATTGTAAATTAGATACGCATTTTTAACACTTTTTCAGTGCAACGTCATCACCTCTAGGACACCTATCAATTGCTATGCTGCCATGGTGTTCTCATCTATGCGCTGGTCTCTTAAGCTGAATTTAAAACACGGTGAGTAAATTTTACGACTAGTTAGTAATAACGGTTCATATTACTTTCTTCGAGGTCGTAATAACTAGTTGTGCAAGGAAGACATTATTTTTTATTATAAAAATATAACGTAATGGAAATCAAGATTTTCTTAAATAAAAATAGTGTAATTGTATTAACACGTATAAATAATACTTTAATGGTTGACTTTATCAAACTGCGTTTCATGAGAAGTAGAATACCATTACCCTTTGTGGTATAAGGCACCAATATTTTCAAGGAATTGACAAATAATTTTAGAGATATTTTTAAATGTGCAAATGGTTCACTAATGATGAATAAAATTGAGAATTTATTTACAACGCTTTATTTAGCAAGATGTAGTAAATGTAAAGTTTGTGAGCTTATCTAGTTAAATTATATAATGTTCGGTAGGCACATTACACATCCACAATTCATTGTTGTAATTACACCACTATTATCGTTCATATGAGTCAATTTTCACTAATAAGATGTCTTGAATAATATCTTAATTTGAACTATAATGAAAAACGAATACTAAATAAGGATTACTATCCGTTTCAAGGAATGTTTCAGCTGTAATTTTCTAGAATGGGTTCCGAAATTTTCCAGGGACATGTCCGTATTATAAAGTGATACACATTCAAAGGCAAAAGCTACACGGACGACAGTTGATCACACATTTTTTCGTGTAATACATCTCCTGGTCCTGTCTGGTATGTGGTTGCTTCTGTGGCATTTCAGACCACCCTTCCCGAAGGACAACACGGGGCCTTCTAACTGAATTCAGTGAGATCATACCGGGGGAACCTAACCCCTTGTTCTATGCGTTCGTGTGCGCTGCGAAATAAAGTAATTATGAGCTTATTACCCCACCCGCAGTGTCCGGTAGTAAATAGACGGTTATTAATAAAACTTTCTTGCTCGCTCGTGTGGAACGGAATGGCGTGCTCTGCAGAGGGAGGCAGACCAGAAGGGTGGGCTGGGATGGGACAGCTCGCTGATTGCTGGGTTGGAAGGGAAGGGGGTGAAGGAATGTCGTATTTTTTTCGGCACTCTGCGAGGTGGTAAACAGAACGTGCTCTCCATGCTTCCTGATAATTCAACTACTTCCGCAAAATATTTTGTATTTAAATATTATTTTTTCTTCTTCGTCATCACAATGATGTCCGTCATGGATTAGGCTAATATAGACTGCACGGACAACCTGTTATTGAGTCGTATTTGACAAAATATTGGCAGCCTAGTAACTAAGAACAAACGGCTTTGTTGGACAATTATGAAACGAATAATTTAAATTCTAAGTAAATTTTAGGATTTTACATGTTTGGTGCCGCATGTGTTGAAGTTAGACATTCTGTGAACTATATTAAATGACCTAACGCATGTACACAACTACGAAACGTTTTTAGAGCTCGACTAATTGATTTAATACGAATATCGAAGGACCAGGGTAATTGACAATAATTTATAGAATTCAGAAATAATGAAATGCGTTATAATATAACTTGGCCAATCAAAACAAGTGATGGTGGATGTTTGTCTGCTAGTGGTAGAATGTCTGTCTGTATTGTAGTTTCTGCCTGTTTGTCTGTCTGTCGAATTAGACCAGAGAATTTGGAACATGAAAATTTGACGGTGAAAAGGAAGAGCACTAATGCCTGGATGCCTATAACGAGCTGTTTTGACGCCTTCCCGTGGATTCTGACTACGACAGTGGCGATGAATTAGTCATGAAGTCTACACTATAGAGCATGTACGCTATATACACAAAAATTGCGCAGTGAAGACTTGAAATAAGTTTTGAAATTCTTGTGTAGCTTCTATGTAATGTTTCATTCATTTCAGAATTTTGAAGAATTTAATTATAAAATCACATTACATTTCCAGAAAATTTAAGCAAGCTATAAGATATGAAGAAAACTTTTATTTTCAAATGCTAAATGTCTTATTATCTAATAATATTTTGCCATCAAATTTTGTTTTAAAAAATCTATGTAATACGTATTTATTAAAATTAAAAGCTAAGTATTATTGACATTATAAAATATTTCACATTTGAAAACGGTTTCACTTTTACAACATTCATACTGACGCTTATTACATTTTTAATTCTATAATTTTGTCTCGTAAATACTGTTTCCCCCCCAAATGTTCCACAGTTTTCAGAATACGCGAAACTACAAATCATTAAGCAACATTAAATAGATCAAAACATCAATGTCAAAATGCGTACTTCGTTATGCACAATCATATTTGATTACACAACCTCCAGTTTACACTGGTTTCGAATATTTGTGATCTTAAGAGACTATAATCGATCTCATTCTCATTACTTTACATTATTTGCCATCTGGAAAGTGTAACCACCTCCTTTCGGATCGGCCTGAACTGCGTCTCGGGCAAATGAAAATGTGGTGAGCGCCGAAGCCGAGATGCGGGCGTTTTGACGCCTTCGCTTCGTTCATGCTGATTGGGCGTCGTTACGCCTTTGTTCGCTCGTTTCGTCGGCGCGCCGCTGGGCCGCTCTTTTTCCCGCGCAATGCGTTTTATCGCCGAGTACAAGCGCTCATACCCAGCGGCTTGCGTGAATTATTATTCATTGATGTACGTGTAACTTATTATCTCAACGTTTGTTTCCGAATGTAAAAGTGACGCTGTAACAAAATTGAAATGCGTTGCGCTGGTGAAGGTCGTTCCGAAGTTTTACATATTTGGCGTCAAAATAGTGGTAATCAGGTTAAAACGAACTCTCCGAGCCAACGTTCTATAATTTAATAAAGCATTGTTTCAGAATGAAAGCAAGTACACCAGAGTAGATAATAGTCGGGATGTTGATTTATCCTGTTGGTCTGTACATTTCTCTGACAATGAAAATCTTTACATACCTTGGAGTGGAAATGTATTCAATGATTCTTCGGAACAGATCTGTTATAGATGATTGAATGATTATTTTACATTTCCTATTTTCACCTGGTAATTTATTTTACTTGCGCATTGTAATATTGTTCTGCAGGTCTACATTTTTAAATATTATCTTTTTTGTGCCTCTACAGGGTGAAAATTCACCCTCCACGTACATTTGAAAAAATGTTATTTACGGAACTTGTAAAAAATGATGAATTATCTTTGTCTTGGTTTCTGATTATTTTGCATTTATTTATTAAATATGTTTTCAAAGAAATACAACGATATAGTATGTTCATGTTATTTAGTTGCTAATATTAGTTTTCAACGCCTTTTGAGCTGTTTGTTTTATGCTGAATAGAAACTGTACTATTCAAAGGCAAAAGAAGTTCATACTTAAAATCACTGCAGTCAAAATTAAAAACAACATTATAAATTAATCAGAAAAAGTTGAAAACTGGTGAGAAAAATGCCGTGGCTTCATAATATAATATTAAATGTAAATTACGCGAGGCAAATTTTGCCAAAATTCATATCACCACTTCTTTATAGAATGAATGCCAACAAATTGTGGACAACTATACTGTTTTGGGAAAAATAATAATAATAATAATAATAATAATAATAATAATAATAATAATAATAATAATAATAATAATGGTTTAAACCTTTTCAAAGTAATGACAAGAACACGAAAGAACTTATAATACTATTTAACATTTTAATGGAAACATAATAGAGCAAAGTGGCAAGACCTAATGCAAATATTGGAATCGTGACGTTTAGAGTATTAGCGGACATTTTTTAAGAGAAAAATTTTGAATGAAGGGAAACGATACGGAGTTACGAGTTAAAACGACGTATTCTGCAGATTGGGTATGTTATAATCAAATTTTGTATGATCAAAGTTCTAATTAACACTAGTTTTTCAAAAAAATGTAAAAAACCTATTCTTTGGAATCATTTTTTTGTTTCAAACATGTAATGAAATGAACGAATTTAAAAGGTATTTACTGAAAAAATAAAGAATATCAAGTAACTTTTCATAATACTCATAATCATTGTGATGACATGTATATATGCATCAGGCTAATGCTTAGTATATTTCCCCAAATTTCTGTTTTAATTAAATACCTTCAATGATAATATAAATAAATACTGTCTATAAGAGGAAAATGTTTGCTGATGGTACCAGAAATGATATTTACGTACTTTAAAGGGATATTCAATGATGTTATAATTTGTTGAAAATTAATTATAATCATTTTGTTGATAATTCGTTGAATTTACTTAGGTCCTTCAGGAGACAAATAGTAAATATATAAATAAAACGTTAAAATATCATATAAAAAAGTAAACTCGTACTCTGCCTGTACATCCCGCGCCAGTGCGTAGCGACCTCCCGCCGAGTCGCAGGGCACCGTCTGCGCTCCGCGTATATATCCGATTTAATATTTACCAGACCTGAAACAATCATTAGGATGAAACCAAATTACATGTTCATGAATAGTTGAGAGGCTCCGTCAAATAACGGAGCGACCAAACGTCCGAATCCGCCGACGCCACCACCCCTTCCTCTCCCTCCCCAGCCCCACCCCATTTGTGGCGCGAGCGTCCCTCTCACTCCCACTCCCACTCGCACTACTCCCCCGGCACCGGGAGCGGTAGCTCAGTGCATCAACTGATGTCACTGCAGCGCCTGTGACCGAGAGGTCCTAGGTTCCCACTCCCCACGGCGGCAGGATTTTCGACACTAGCTTTTCAGCTAGGTCGAATTCAGTCGCTATCTGGAGGAGAATTCTAGCGGCCGGCTGCTCTGATCGGTATTTTCCCGAGTTTTCTTCGATCAACACCAGGCGAATGCCTGAGTAGAATCCTAACAAACGGGCCACAGACCGCGCGCGATCTTTCATTCCTCTTCCTTGTCCTATCCTCCCCCCTTACACACACACACACACTCTTACACTAACATACACTACACTGCCATTCTGGGAGACCGGTCGGGAGATTAGGGCTTGTCCCGGCTGGGGCGGTACCCCGCTGGTGAGAGAGTCCTTGGTGGGGGGAAAGCCCGCTAGCCGTCGGTAGGTCGGCGCCGGATCTCGCTATCCAGCGGGGGACCATCACCGCCATCTCCCGAGGGAAAATGCAGTACACTACGGGACTAATGACCTAAGCTGTTGACGCGCCCGGAATCCCTAAACAACCAACCAACCAACCTCCCCCGGTCGCGAACCCGCCCCATTCCCGACGCTCATCCCGTCCCTGCCTCTCTCGGTACCGCCCATGACTGTGATCATGCCTCGATCCCTTACATCCCCGTCGATCATCCGGTCCGTTCCCGCTCTCCGTGCCTGTCGCAACTCCAACCCCAAATCAGTCCCCATCCTCCCCCACACCGCCGCGCTCCAACCTCTCTCTCGCTCCTCCTCATTTAACCCAGCTTCCGCCCCACCTTACTTTGTCCCCGCTCTTCGCTCTCGAGCCCTCGCTTTCCGCTGCGTGCTCTCCTCCCCCACCACAGCCAACCGTGGCCGCGAGGGACGCCGGGAAATTTCCATGCGTTTGTTTCGCCTGCCTTGCACCGTGCACGCGTTCGCCGGTGGCTGCGAGTCGGCCGTAAAAATTCCAGTAACTGCATCTTAAGCTCATTACCAAATATCTACTCGAGGGGGCTTTCTGCAACGAAAACATAATCCCGGATACGGTGAAATAAAATCACTGTATTTTATTCCCCTAACTCCTCCACGGCATAACAAAAGAGGCATTTGGACAGATTTTCCAGGGGCAAAAAGTGTTTGCGAGTGCGCGCGTGTGTGTGTGAGCGCGCGACCGTGGAGAGGGCTCACCGCTTGGTTGGGGGCGGGAGCTTAATATTTTTTTTATCTTTCGCGCGAATTGGCGAGTCACTCGAGAGCCTTGGACTGGCAAACACCCCTTCGTCCTCCCCGCACGTGTTCCTTTCCCACCCCGTCTCGCCCCCTCCCTCTGACCACCACGCGGCACGGCTTCTCTCACGCAGAGATCCGGCCAATACCGGAATGTTTAGAGCGGGCGGGGATTTGAAACTCTCCAAAAATATACTAAAATGTCAATTGCATTATTGAGATAACAACTGAACAGGAACGTTTTGCGAGCGCAGCGGCGCGGCAAAAATTCTGTAAGCCTCTGATGGGATTCCACTCGCGATGGGATGCGGTGGAGAGGGCGGGGTCGGGGTGATTTTATTTTTTTTTCTAAAAAAAAGTGCGGTGTATAATAGTGTAACAGCCGATTAATTCCCCCTGTTTGTTTTCTGCGCCGCGGTTGGAAAATAGAGCATCCAATTCCACTCCCCAATCCGCCGAAGAGGGTTATGGTTGGTTGGCGTTCGGGTCATCGGGCCGGGACTCAGGAAGTTCGGCGTGAATCCCAGGGATTTGCGAAACGAATGTGTGAAATTTTGGGGCGCGAACGCGCTTGAGAAGAGTGCTTGTGAGGATTGTGGGGAATGGGGTACTGAATATGTAGCTGGAAATTATCCAGTGTGGGTAGTTCTCTGGGTGGTTAAATGTTGTCGGGAAGTGGCCGAGCCTAATCAGTATGTATGTGTAAAAAATATCCTTGTGCAGTACTTAATAAAGTATTAGTTATAAAATTTATTTTACCAACAATAAAAATCGGGTAATTTATACACATATTACAGTTTATTTTAATTTTAACTTAATACTTCTTTTAACTGTATACTTCACTTTGTTTTCATTTTAACTTAATAAATTAATACTAGGGTTGCCCGATTAGGCCGAATACCGCCTTTTGGGCTGAAAAAACGGCTCTATCGCGCGGGACAAATATTTTCTTCGCGGAATACCGTCCAAATGGCGGAAATGCATCAAAACATGGGCGGTTTTGGGCGGGTTTTCAGATTACGACGACGTTGACAGTGAGTTTGATATTTTTAGTTGTTTTTTTTACTTTATACGGGATTTTTCATTAACCATTTGTTAATTCATTTAAATTTACTTTGAGAAGTGAATAATGTTAGCTTCGAGACCTCTAGTGCAGGGTGTCTTCTAAGAGTCATAGTGTCTTTGTCGTGCACCACATCAGTATATATGACATTGGCAGTACTTGCAGTTAATTTTAGAACACGCCATTTAAAATTAGTCACCTTTAGTACGGTGTACTTTTTCTGTTAAGCCATTAGGAATAAGCATGCGTATGTAAGCATTTCTGCGATAATCTTGTTAAGCACATATATTTAAGAGGAGCAAGGAGAGTGAAATTGCGGCGAAAATATTGTGGAAATTGTCAGGTTACTTGTGGAAGTGGACCCTACCAATGAATCTTCAATTCAAGTTTTGCTACAACCATTCAAAAAAAGCATTTCAATGTGATATGACAATGTGATAAATAAAATGATTTCGTTTGAAAATAATTATTTTATCATGGTCATAAGAATAGTCTAATTTTACATACTAAAATATAATTTGCTACAAGAAGTAAAAGTTTTTACAAATATTAATTACAATGTTCAGATACAAAAAATAAAACTAATCAAGCATTCCACAGGGTCACTGCTTGAAAAAAAAAACAATTTTTCTTAATGGGGCGAAATTGGGCGGATTTACAGTCATCTAACGTGTGTACGAAGAATTTGGAAACCCTATTTAATGCTGGCATTAGTGTTCACTTAAATTTTAAATTTAAAAAGAATTTTAAAAATCTCAAAATTGATTTACATTATTTACAAATGACTCATAATTGATTAGATAGAACTCTTGTGTAATGTAATCGAGCGTAATAATCCAAAAACGGATTTACCTGTCGATGTAAGTGGCAAAAATAGGACTTTTTCCACTACATCGTGTCAATGGAGAGTTAAGAATATATGGTGTTTTAAGTGAAAAATGAAAATCACTTGAAGACTGCTCAGCGCTACTCATATGATATTCCCTCTTATAATTTCGAGTTTCGTCTCTCTTTTGTCAAACATCCAAAACCCATTTCTCAGGATCAAACATGACATAAAATGGAACTTCCTAAGATTGTTATAAAATTATCCTTTTCGATTTGTTAAGACTGTGATTGAGGTGAAGATTGCAGTTGGTCTGTGCGAGACACGTGCAAGATCGCGGCAAGGTTGCGGTGAGATCGAGAAGAGATCGCGATGAGGACGCGACGAGGACGCGGCGGGAATAGTAACGGGGATGGGTGACTGGGACGTGGGCCGGGTAAGGGAGGACGGGGACGAGAGGGAGAAGGCAATGGGGCGTGATGACGGGGACGGGGGCGAGGGCCAGGTCAGAGAGGATGGCGGCGAGAGGGGGAGAGTGAGAGGGTGGGGTGAGAGGGTGGGGCGAGAGGGTGGGGCGAGAGGGTGGGGCGAGAGGGTGGGGCGAGAGGGTGGGGCGAGAGGGTGGGGCGAGAGGGTGGGGCGAGAGGCCGGGGTGAGGGGACGGGGTGGGAGGCCGGGGTGAGAGGGCGGGGTGCGAGGCGGGGTGAGAGGGCGCGGTGAATGGGCGGAGCTGAGAGGGCGGAGCTGAGAGGGCGGAGCTGAGAGGGCGGAACTAAGAGGGCGGGGTTGCGAGTGGGCGGAGTGGGGTGAGTGGGCAAGGCGAGTGTCAGGGGCGTGGTGGCGCCAGGGGGCGGGGCGGGCGCCGCGAGTCGGCATCCGGGCGCTGGCAGAGCCGCCGCCGGTGTTATGCGCGGGTAACCAAGCGTTGCCCCGACCGCGCGCGTTCCGCCGCCTCCCGGCCCCGCCCCCTCCCTGGCGCCGCGCCGCGCCGTGCCTCGCTTCGCCTCGCCGCGCCGCTCGGGGGCTCGCGTGGCACAGGCGCATAAATAAAACGCGCCCCCGCGGCCGCCCTGCGTCCCTCGGCCTCGCGCGGGCGGCGGTGCCACCGCCGCCGCCGCCGCCGCCGCCGCCGCCGCCGCCGCCGCCGCCGCCGCCGCCGCCGCCGCCGCCGCCGCCACCACCATCGCCGCCGCCGCCACCGCCACCGCCGCCACCGCCTCCGCCGCCGCCACCGCCTCCGCCGCCACCGCCGCCACCGCCTCCGCCGCCACCGCCACCGCCACCGCCGCCACCGCCACCGCCACCGCCACCGCCACCGCCACCACCACCACCACCGACACCGCCACCGCCGCCGCCACCATCACCACTCCCACAGCCACCACCCCCGCCACCGCCAGCCAACCGTCACCGCCGCCGCCACCGCCTGCCGCCGCCGCCGCCGCCGCCTCCGCTGCCGCCGCCGCCGCCGCCGCCACCGCCTCCTCCCGCCACCGCCACCGCCACCGCCACCACCACTGACACCGCCACCGCCGCCGCCGCCGCCACCGCCATCACCACCCCACAGCCACCACCCCGCCACCGCCACAACCGTACCGCCACCGCCGCCGCCGCCGCCGCCGCAGCCGCTACTGCTGCCGTTACCGTTGCCGCCACCGCTGCCGCTGCCGCTGCCGCTGCCGCCGCCGTTGCCGCGCACCGCCGCCGCGCCGCGCCGCCGCCGCCACCACCACTCACCACCACCACCACCACCACCACCACCACCACGCAGCCCCCCACCGCCACCGTCACCTCCTCCTCCGCCGCCGCTTCGCAACCGCCATTGTCCCCGTCGTCCCCGCAGATATACCAACCTCCGCTACTCAACCCAACACGCTAGCTTTCACCTCCGGATTCCGGGTTGCAACCTCAGATCAACCCTTGCGGAATTTTTGTTGGGCGAATTGTTTCGCGACATCTCTCCTCGGCGTTTTACAATAGTTACGCCTGTTTCCGCGTTTGCCCCACCAATCTAGTATATTAGCATTATTCACTTGGCGTCAATTTCACTTAACTTATCAATTTCAGGTTTTGCCGCAGTGACATTGGTTATTGAATCATAATCAGGATTTAATAGCTCAGCGTGACGTGTTCTCGCTCTAAACAGTTGTAAAAGTATTTTCATATTAATTTGAGGGTTTTGATCTCAGCATCGGACGGGGTGTATCTGAGAGTGATGTACACGCGGACTAACGAAAGGGAATGACGAATGCAGGTTAGCCGGTTACAATAAGTAGGATATTCTGACCTCGTCTAACTGCTCTCTGCGTTGAATAATCTTCTGCGATCAATGAGACAGTTGTAATTGGCAAGCGTCCTGAACAGGATTTGATTAGCTTGTTATACAAATATGTACCGTGATGAATACCTAGAAAACTAGTGGTGGTACAGAATGGCACAGACTTTCTCGTACTAGTTAGTTGTCTATTGTCTTTGATCTGGCCTAGCTTTTCCGTCTTGCCCCATCCTCTTCACAGCTACTTTCTATCTCCTCCAGAAGTACATATTTTTGGAAATTTTCTAAATTTTTGGTTTTCTAATGGTAGAATCACTTTAAGAAAATTATATATCACGAAATATCACTTTAAGAAAATTAAAGAGGAGTAAGCCCTTGCCATATGTGGATATTTTCGTTCAAAAATATGGAGCAGTTTTTAAGAAAGTGTCGTCTGAGCTTTACTGTAAACGAGCAATTTGAAACTCGTTTTCACAGAAAACTTTCGAATTTTCGAAAATCTTCACTAGAAATTATTTTAAATACTCCCACTAGAAATGCAATATATCGCTGTAAATGTGCAAATGAAAGGCATGAGGGATAGTTTAAAAAAATATTTTTCTGTAATTTTTGACAAAACAAAAGAATACAGAAAAATGGATTTTATGTCATCCTACAGAGTACATTTAGTACTATCCGTACAAAAAATATGAAGGGAAAAAATAGCTGTTTTTGAGAAAATAACGTTTGAGCGTTTCTGAAAATGCGGAAATATGAATTGATCTTTACAGAAAAATTTTGAGTTTTCGAGAAACTTATCTGACATAATTGGAAGCTCATGTACTCATAAATGCAATAATTGAAGTAATCGCCCGTAATGCAAATATTAACGACGTGAGAGATATAAAAGAATATATTTATGTATTTTGTGAAAAACAACAAAAGAATAGAGCAAAATGGCGTTTGTCATCTTATACACTACATTTAGCACTATTCCCAACAAAAGTTTAAAGAAAAAAATAGGAGCAACATTTTGAGAAATGTTTGTTTTTAATATTGTACATATTTTACTCAATATTGCCCGAAAACAACTGAAAGATTCAAACGATGTGCATTAAGCAATGAAAGAATGGCGGAGAACAAATTTCATTTGAAGGAAAAAACTTAATCTTCAATTTTGTAGTAGAACGAAGGCGCCGAAAAACTTTCAAACTTTTGCAATTTTCTAAAACTCAAGGTAACCGTGAAAATCGGACCGATGCCATCTATATAAGTGTATTTCACTCTATTCTAACAATTTTAAAGAAACAATTTGGAATCATTTTTGAGAAAATTTCCATTATGTCCCATGGGCTTTATATAAAGAACCCCCAAAATTTAAACGTTTTTCAAAATCCCAAAGCTTTGAGTCGAACCATATTGACCCGGTAATATCCGTTTTGGAAAAAATAAAAATGCTCGAAAACGTATTCGTTTTGGATGTTGACCTATTTTTAAACTTCCAGTATTTACACTTTGAATGCAACGAATTACTATTTACGTCGCATTCACACTTTGAATTGATTACGAGAAACGTAAATACAATTAAGAAAGTAGTTTTTTAAATAGATATTATTGGCAGTACACAGAAATAATATTATAAACAAGATAAAATGTTTAACATTTCCTATGTATTTAATTCACCTTTGTCGCATTGTTTTATGACATTCATTTTTTATTAATGTAATTTCAAACTTTAGGAGATCACTGAAGACCCTGCTTATAGATTATTTCTAAGGTCACCCGAGAAATACAGAACTTAAAATTTATTATACTTCCCCTGCCACCGCTTTCACTAGAAATAGGAAGAATCGTGTGCATGAAATATCTATCGTTATTGAAATAGTTACTTTAGTCAAATTTTCATTATTTATTCTTTTAATGCAACTTATAACAAATGTTGATTTATTGCGCTAATGCATTTTACAATTTATGGAGATCGAAATTTAAATGAAAAGAACATGAAACATCGTAATAAGCCCAAGCCGTCGCGTGTGAACTTGCGATAAGTTGTGCCGTTGTATGTTGCATGTGTTAAGTACTATCACATGTGTTCATGCAATTTTAACGTACTAAATGCGATAACAACCCAATGAATCATAAATGACGTACACATGCAGTTTGTTCACGATTCCTGAATTCTCTACGCAAGAGAGATCATTTCAAAATACATCCCTTGATGTCATATAATTTGCTGCCTCTGATTCCACTCACTAAAAAGAGATGCGATAATGATTCGAGTCATATTATAAAAATACCGTTCTTTCTTGTTCACTTCTATGTGTTAATAAACTACAAAAACGAACTTAATTGAAATGAAAATGCAATGTCAGTTTGGAAAAACTATTATACTACTTACTGAACCTTTCTTTCTCCGGCGTCTACGTACGAGTAATAGGGACAAATTTAAACATTTTACTTCACTCTGCTTTTATACTGCAGGTGTTGGTATAATCAAACACAATGATTTCCGAATTAATTATACTAATCTTGAAGTTACGTCCTCACACCGTCTCCAACAGAAATTATGTCCTTCGGACAGTTTCGAAAAAAATTAATCACAAAACTGGAATTGTTCTATTAAAATTCTATCAATGTGTTGAAACATTTCTGCATTTTAGACACTGTTATTGATTTCCTGTACTTACGTTTGATAAATAAATATGTATCATAGAGAGGCTGAAAGGATCAAATAAAAACAATAAAAAATGCGAGTATCTGGCGCGAGATTAATTTTTTTGATACACATTACATTTAGAAGTTTAATAATAATGTCCAAGAAACAATTATGGTGTGTGTGTGTGTGTGTGTGTGTGTGTGTGTATGTATGTATGTATGTATGCATTGTTACATTTGGTATTCATCTGTTAGAACTGCATCCTCTGCTAATAATATTGGAGTCACTTGTAATGTAAGTAAACCTATAAATGATGATTTTTAATCTGTGTCTGAGCTTGTAAGATGTGGGGCAGAATTTTTTTTTGTGTAACATGTCGATTTAGTCTAGTTTAGTGAAGTCCACATAATATCATAGTAGTCTCTTGCAAACTATTAGTGAAGGTTTATCGACATATTGGAGGTAAATTTCGAACGGTAGGTTTGCATTTTAGCTACTGATTCTTTGAGCCAATTCTTCCTTATTTCTTGACCAGTTAGTCTCGTGTTTACTGAAGAATTAAGTGTTGTGGGTGTCAATCACAATACTTTAGAATACTTTGGAATATTTAGTTAATGGTACAGTTTTGTATCGACACTGAGTAACGACATGTAATGTGTGTGTGACTGTGTAACTCTTGATACCCTAGTTTTTAGTTGGTTTTGCTGATTTCGTTAAATTTTTTCAACATCCATCGTCGTTTGTAAATATAGCAGCCTAAATACACTACACAGTTAAAATAGAAATGCTGCTTCTGTCTGTTCTTTGCAAACCATATCTTCCTTCTAAATTACGAGACACTCTTTGTAAGAAACCTATGTGACAATTATATAATAGCAGACGATAATAATAATGCTGTAGTTTTCGTTTTACTTTCTCGCATATTAATACGTAATAAAGAGAAAGTTATGTAATGCAAAAATGGCGATTTTGGCAGAAAAAATCGTATTGTAGATCCCTAACACAGCAAAAATAAATAATTCTTATCCCTTTATGTAATCAACTATTTGCTCTAACCTGTTATGTACAATAACAATACATATTTAATGGATCCTTGAACCGAAAAAATAGGTTTTACGGCAAAATGTCTGTCCGTCCGTGTGTCCGTCTGAATATGAACAACGCTAGGAACTTACCGTAAGATTTTCGCGGCCTCCGCGACCTCTTGAATTGAAATTGATATTTTAATTTTTGAAAATACTTTACATGAAGTCTCAAGGATATGTTCATATTTTTATTTTAAAAAATGCCTCCACGCTTTTTAATTAAAATTGGTCCTCGAATTCTTTAAAGGACGCTCTAATATCGCAAAGGGCGCAGGTTTCAGTTGTGTTAAAATTAATTTTCGAAAACTGCAAATGTTCGAACTTTTTTCGGCGTCTTCCTACAAATACAGTTTTTAAGATAAATATTTTTCCTCTGAATAGTACCCATTCCTCAAAATCAGTTCTTTAAATGAGGACATGCACTTTTCTCAAAATATAAATTATTTTGCGTGAGTTAACTATAAGGAAAAGATGTTTTTCAAAAACTGTTCCAAATTTTTTAACGCTTTTTGTGCAGAGAGCATACACTGAATAACATGATATAAACAGCATTTTACATTTTTATATTTTTCGAAAATCACACATATGTATTTTTCATATATCTCACGGCGTTAATATTTACATTACAAGCATTTTTATATATGATTGAATTAGTGATTACAAATACTTCAAATGATTTCTGATGGAGTTTATGGAAAACTCAAAAGTTTTCCGTGAAAATAAGTTTAAAATTGTGGATTTTCAAAAGCTCATTTGAATATTTTCTCAAAAATGGCTCCAAATTTTTTCTGGAAATTTTTTGTACTGTAAGTGCAAAATATACTGTTACATGACTTGTAGGCCATTTTGATGTATTCTTTTGATTTTTCAAAAACTACACAATGGTATTTTTTTAAATATTCCTCACGTCGTAATATCTACATTACGAGCTTTCTCTATACATTATATTTTTGAACAGTGCTTCAGATAATTGATTTCTTATGTCGTTTTTTGAAAACTCAAAACTTTTCAGTAAAAATGATCTCAAACTTGTGCATTATCAGAAACGATCAACGACCTGTTCTCAAGAACGGCTCCAAATTTAAATGAAAATGTATATGTATACTATATTTTACCTTTCTGTAAAATTCTTAAAGAAATATTTGAATTATGCTAATAGAGGACCGAAAAATTGATAAAATGTGAAAAATGTTCGTTGTGGCGCTTTGAGCAGATGGGAAGAGGGTGGGGCAATGCCGAAAAGCTAGCCTTGACAAAGTAGTGCGAGAAAGTCTGAGCCATTCTGTAGCACCACTAGTGTGTTCAATGTCATCTGAATGTTCAATAAATGGATCAATGCACTCCGAAATGCTATCAAGTAAGTATAATTCAATAATGTTTCCATTGTTGAACGTTCCAGAGTAAATGATAGTTACAGTAACAGAGAGGATGACTTGGAGAAGAAAAGATTTTAGTGACGAAAGTGAAGTACGAACGATAGTTTTTTGACTATTACGTAAGAGAAGTATTGTATAAATATTAACTCACTTCTAGTCTCCACAATGGTTCACCATTCAATAAGTAAATCCAATATTGAATCCATGATTTCGATGCCATTAATATAACCCATGACATGCCACGTGTTGCAAACTGGGAAGCAAATGGCTTAGTTATTCAATCCACTCCCCGGTTGGAACGACGCTTCCTCGCCGAGAGAATTTCTCGTTTTTGTCAGCAGCGCTCCCCAAATCTACGGCGGCGAGAGCGCAGGGTGGCTTCGACAGTCGGTGAGACGCGGGGGCGGGGCGGGGCGGCAGGGGCAGGGGCGGGAGGATGGACAGAGCGGGGAAATCCCTGACGTTCGCCTCTTCCGCGCCGGCGTTGGGGCGCCTGTCGGGGCGGAGGCGGGCGCAGGGGAACCGTCTGGAAAAAAGCCGGCGGCGGCGCCGAGGAAGAGGCGGGGGCGGGGGCGGGCTGCTGTATAATTCACCTTCTCGTTCCGGAGCGGACCGCTCGCGCTGGGGCATGTTCGCTCACGCCCCCGCCCTCTCGCGAGGGTGGCTTCCGGCGCATTTTCACGCACGCTGGCGCTCCCGTCCTTGCTTCCACTCCCGTACCACTCCGCCCGCCGCCCCACCCTGTCGTCCGCCCACCTCTGCCTCGCCTCCTCTCCGGCTTCCACCCCTTACACCTCCACCTGTATCCCCGTTCCTGACTCCGCCCTCGCTTCCGAGCCCGTCTCCGCTCACGCTCTACCTGCGTACCACCCCGCCCTCTGCCCTTCCCTGCTCACCACCCCTGCCCCGCCCACATCTACCCTGCCTCCTCCTCCTCTGTCTCTTCTTCGACTCCTCCCCGACCCTTGCACCTCCGCCGCCACTCCCGTCCCTGACTCCGCCCTCGTCCCCGTCTATGCCTTCGTCTACCCCTACTTCTTTCCTTCTCCTCCGCCCCCGCGCAGTCTGTGCTACCCCCTGCAGCTCCCATAACCTCCGGGTCCTCTCGAAGATCTTCGCCTTTTGTCTCTTCGCGGCGGCGGCCTCTGCACAGTTCCTGCCGCTTCCGACCCCGTCGCCGACGGGAATTGTTTTCCCTCCCCTGCTCCCGCCCTCCATCGGCCGTAGTTTATCTCCTATAGCCCGAAGCGAAAGAGGGCTCCGCGGTGGCACGTGTATTCTTTCCGTTCTGCTCCGTGCAGCTCCTGCAAATAACGAGCTAGCGCTTTGGAGGAAATGTGCATCCTGTTAATTTCCTCCACGTAGTCGTTTGTCTAACCTGACTAATGCTTCAAGATGCAGATTTGCGCTTAAATAATGCTTTATTGTTTTGTTGTTTTAGTTTTACGAATCCTCGTTATGATCAACGTAAGTAGTCGACCATGAAAACAGTAAATCAAATCCATACATAGGGCTGTTATTCACTTCCCAAACTGATATTTCCTAAAATTACTTTTCTGTCTATGACATCCTTTCCTAAGCTCGTGAAGTACTAAAAACAATTAAATACTTACTCACATTTATTTGTTTCTATTTGTTTACTACCTACTTTTAACTTTCAGACGAATCTCAAAGTACATTTTCATTTACCTCTAACAAACGACTTTTTATCATCCATTAACTAGAGGTGCTAAAGAATGGCACAGATATTCTTACACTCCTTAGATTCTGTATTCCTTTAGTCTGGGCTACCCTTTCGGTTTTGCCCGGCCCGGGTGGCCCTCTTCCCAGCTGCTACGTATTGGCGTCAAAAGGACTTTTTTTATTCACATTCTCTCAATTTATCGGTCCCCTAAAAGCAGAACGAAATTTGCACGCTGTCAGATTTAAGTTATCTTCCATGCTGGATATTATTCATAGATACAAGCTCAAGAAAAGGTTCAAATAGTATTGCAACTGCTGTTTTAATATGTCTCTCAAGTTGCGTTGTGTTTACGGGGTCTCTGTTCCCGCCAGCCCCAATAATGCCATTATTTCCACGGAAACCCACGGTCGCGATAATGTTGCCTCCCGTAGCTCAACCACGCGCCATTCTCCGCGATCCGACGCGTATCACACTGGCTGCAATTACAGGAGCTGCTAAGCCATTTTGGGGGCCACGTTTCCAAGTGCACGGGGCGGCAAGAGCGCAGATCGGAAATCGCTCGGAGGCATTCAATTTGCCTGCGCGGCGGGCGGCGCAGAAGCCCCAGGCGGGCAGCACGCCCTGCCGCCTCCGGCCGGAATTAACATTAACGCGGCTTGGAAGCGGGAGCACCGTGGAGATGAGAGCGGTTTGTATTGCAATGCGTCGATGGATAATTCGGGCAGCGGTGTTCTCTATTAACTGTTGTGGCGTCGTGGGAGTAAGCACACAGACATAGAATAGTATATTCTGCAACGAGCGTAGAATGATGGCTATTATTCACGAGTAGATGTTTCCGACGCGAGCGACGTAGGAGCGAGTGTCGGAATTTCCACGAGTGAATAATAGCCATTCTACGCAAGTAGAAGACTATACTTTCTCTACGACTTTGATATTGAAGTCTACGTAATCTTCTTCACTATTACTGCTGGAAGAATCCATAATTATAAATCAATGTGAGCGTTTTAACCTTACAAAGTGGCCACAATTATGTGAACTCGCATAATGTTTCGTGGTTCACCTGTCTTACGATAGTTGCGGAAGAGCACACAGCGCCTCTGTGGGCGACCGCGAGAACCTTAAGTCGTTGTGTAATGAACTAGGACGAATGCGATTGGTCGACAGGTGCGTTAGAATAATATTCTTGCACGGCTTGTGGAATTGGCGTAATTACTGCATCCGATAACATGGAGAAATGAATACATTCTGCTATAGTCGTAGAGAAACATATATACAGTCGACTCCGGTTATAGTGAACTTCTGAGGACTAACAATATTGGTTCACTATATCCGAGGTTCACTATATCCGATGATGTCAAAATTAAATAGAATTTCTTCATAACGAGTCATTTTATTTATACAGAAATACAGCGAAATACATTAAGAGCACAAATTGAAAATTTTAATGTTTTTATCTGTCCTTTAAAAATAAATTATTTTCCATTATTTGCTTCGTACTTTTCATTAGTAATTTCTCTAAATTCAGAGTTCGTGCTCCCTCCATTCTCGATTCTGCATGTCCTCTATGTCTAAGTATCGTAATGCAGTCTTGACACTCATCAATGCATCTTGCACTGCTGGAACAGCGTCCCACTCTCCGAAGGCCCTATTACTTGCCTAATAACAATCGAAATGCTTTCGGTAGCGGAATGGGGCAACCGGCTAGTGAAACTGATCGCTTTTCCGCGCGGCACGGCGGATATCGCCAGGCTGTAGCAGTAGCGTGCTTCCTGTCACCTACGTAGAACTCAACGCGCTTTGGCCCGCGGAATATCAAGTAACATCAAGATTGAACATGTTCACTGCTAAGAAGGATGTAATGGATAGCAGTGGCGGCGAAAGAAAAAGCGTGCCAATCTGAATAGAATACCTGATGTACTGTTAAATAAGAAGAACGAAGAGTTTCTAAGAGCTGCATTGTGCAGGTTATCCAAATTTGATTCCTTCAACAACACACGATATTTTAAGCACGTAACGTATGGGAATTTCTGGGATGCAAGAGCAGAAAACAATATCGTACACTTGCTCGGAAATCTTCATGTACGTGATTTGTTATTCTCAATACAATGTCGCAGCAGCGATGAGCTAGGAAGAGTTAGTTAGGAAGCACTCGGAGCTTGATCCCTGATCCTCCCAGTTCTACCGTAAAGCACACTAATGTTTGTTTGCCTTTCACTCTTTGTACATTAGATTAGATTAGATTTCCTGCTCTGATAAATTTAATAATAAAACTAAATAATAAAAGGCCTTTTTACAATAATTTCTATGGCCATGTCTTGCACGCACGTAGGCATTTAGAAGTAAAAGATGGTAAAACTAATTAATCGATTAAGTTTTAAATCGATGATCGTGTAATTGTAAGTGGAATATTGCGTAGAATTCCTGCGCAGAGATTTACAGAGATTGAACATACCCCCCCCCCAACTGTCCACTCGGTCTACCGCAGCCTCTAACAGGCCACGACGCCCCCTCCTACCGCGAGGTGGCAGCAGGGGAGGGCGAGAGCTGGGCCAGAGAGGCCGCCGCCGCCGTCGCCGCCACCGCTACCGCCGCCACTACCGCCACCGTCGCCGCCGCCACCGCCGCCGCCACCGCCGCCGCCACCGCCGCCGCCACCGCCACCGCGCCGTTCACAATTGATTGCGCAAGAATTCCCCACGTCGCGCTGAATTGTGACCAATTTCGGGGCCGCGGGAAACTTTTTAACTCGAGGGGGCCGCCACCCCGCGCCGCGCCGTGCCGTGCCGGTCGCAGGGCACGGCGGCGAGGGTGGTCTGCGCCCTTGCCCTTCGCAGCCCTTCAATAACGGCCCTCAGCCCGGTCGAGTGGCCGCGACGGCTGTCGCAGCGAGGGGGAGTGGAAGGGCCAAGGGCCAAAAGCGAAAGGCAAAGGGCGGAGAAGGCTAAGGAAGCTGGAGAGCGCCCAATTGCCGGCTGCTGGGGAGCGACACAGCGAGAGTCGTTTGAACGACCGCGTTCTTTACTAAATCATCTTTTTTGAAAGTTTTACAACTTAAAACTAATATTTTTACAAAATTACATAACTCGTGAGAAGTGTGAAGTAACACATCTCATTTTCAATGTGTTCTTATTGTGTAGATATGAAAAACATTTCTATGCGTGGTTGATCCATGTGAAATACATTTATAAGGATTTTCTTCAGGCTATCCATTATTTTCTTTCTCTTGTTTCTTTTCAAAATGTTTTTTGTAAGGCATTACTTTTCATGACACATGCCTTACTGAACATTATATTTTTCTGTATATTTAATAAATTGTTTTATATTATTATACACTGCACAAAGTTTGTCTACGGATGTGAAATTTGTTTACAGAATATTTAAAATGGTCAGCAAACATAAGCCAAAGTTTCTCTCCGCGCTTTGAAGATACATACTATATTTATGCCTCGCCTCAAATTTTCACTTGGATTCACTTGAAAAATCCTGGTCGAGTTCTTTTCACTAGCACTGATCTCCCCGCTCTGAACCGAATCATTCTAGTAGTTCCTTCTCGTGTATCTGATAGAGTTCCCGGTCGGTACTTTGCTCATTTTTCGTCCTCTTTTCTCTCTCGCTTGCCCAGCGAAGCGAAGAGAGAGTAGCTGGGCGGGCGGAATAGAATTTTAATGAGCACCGATAAAGCAAATAAATATGGAAGTTCAACAGACGCCGGGGCGTGCTGCGGAATATTTTCCCTGCCGCGCGCGCGGACGCAGTTAAAAACTAACGGCTGGAAATAGAGTAATTAATTTCTAATGTAAAGCATTTTTCGCGCGCTAAAAATTAATTACAAGTATAAAATACGTCGGCGGGCGTCGTGTTGCGGCGCGCCGTACAAGTTGTCTGGTGGGGTTGGGCCCGAATCCCCCCCCCCACGCGGAGGCACACCCACGCTCGCTCCAGCCCCCGCAACCGCAGAAACACATTGCGATGTGGGAGCCCCCTGGCGGAGGAACAAGGCGACGCGAGGCGGCGGTCGCCGGATCACGCGCTACGCGGAGTAAATTATGCGGTCCAACCACGGAGGAAAGTGAATGTCGGAGTGGAATTTTTGTAATGAACTACTTGTATTTTGAGCGTTAATGTATAGAATTGTGTCTCTGGGCGTCTAAATTTTTGAATTCAAATTAACGGGTTATTCGAATTGTTGGATGGTGCGGGTTGTTGGAGGGTGCGGATTGCTGGAGGGTGCGGATTGTTGAAGGATACGCATTGTTGGAAAGTGCGGATTGTTGGAGGGTGCGCATTGTTTAAGGGTGCGCATTGTTGGAGGGTGCAGATTGTTGGAGGGTGCGCATTGTTGGAGGGTGCGCATTGTTGGAGGGTGCGCATTGTTGGAGGGTGCGCATTGTTGGAGGGTGCGCATTGTTGGAGACTCAGTATTGTTGGAGGTACGGATTGTTGGCGGATGCGACTTGTCGGAGGTATTGTCAATAAACATTCATTTCTATTAAATGTGAAATAAATTTTAATAAAACTGTATACAAGAAAAATAAATTGAAATGGAATTGAACATTACAAAAAATTGAAATATAGTTAGTAATAAATTCTAAATGTAAGTGAGATTTTTCATCAGACTTGTTACCCAACCTTGTTTAACCTTGAGCATGGCCGCGATTTACTGAAAATTGACCCTCGAGCTACAAGTAGCACGCGATCGACTGTTTGGCGATCATTACTCTAAATCATAGATTTCGTCATTACGACTTGTTGCTCGTATCTGAAATTTATTTCCGGAAGAGGTGTAACTGCGTCCAGACTTTAATTGGAAATAAACCTGTCAAGATAGCATAGTTTTTAATCACTAGTCATAAACTCACGATAAAATGAAGCGTGTTTTTATTTTTCTCAATAAAATTTTCATATAATATTTGTAAGTCATGCATTATTATACCACGTGTATAATAAAACAAATCTGACAGTTTTGTTCGATTTATAAGATGCCAAAGACTCAAAAGACCGTGAATATACCCGAAAATATTCTTGGGGTATTTAACATTCTATATAATTTAATCAAACAGGTTCTTGTTTATTGACCAACGCTTAGTCATTTTAGATACGTTACTAACAGGCTCTGTACAGGGCTTACGTAACACATAGTTCAGGACCCAGGCCATTCACAGAAGAATTCAAATATGAAACTATTTTCACTTTTCAAACAAAGATGCACAAAGTGAGGAACAGGGACATAGCTAGGCTTCAGCAACCGGTACGTGGTGCCGGGGCACCCGAAGTCAAGAGCCCTGAGTTAAGACACTCGCTGACCCCCAATACAGTGAGACTTGTCGAAGTCGAGAAACATAATTAAACTTGCGTTTTTATTACGTCAAAATATAATAAAATTTAATGTCATACTATTTATATATTAATTGCGATTAAGGAAACGTCAAATTTAATACTTCTGGAAAAAATTAATTCGATTTTAAAGGATTTGAATCATAGACCAAAACGGTTGGAACGCAACTTAAGAAAATAAACCAATAAAATAAAACTAACTAAATTTAACACTAATGTGGAGGTAACATCGACAAATAGGGCTTCCAATTTCTCATCACTTACTCTTCACAGCCCTCTCCTGGGGTTTATTGAGCTAGCAACCCTCTGTCCGCCTCGCAGCACAGGGGACGGAGATGAATATGCCACTTTCCAGCAATGCAAACTGCCACCGCCCCTGCAGCCCTTCCCTGCCACCGTCAGCCCCGGCCCCGCCTCTGGCCTCGCCGGCTTCATGGTCTCTGCCGCCTCCACCGCATCCCTAGACGCCTCTGCAGCCACCCTGCGCTGCAAGTTCCGCCGACACCTTCCTCGACACCTCTGTTGCCCACTCCGCCAAAACAATCTCTAACACCGCCACCACCGCTACTTCTGTCACCGCCCCACCGCTATCTGTGTGACCGTCCCCACCGCTAACGCTACCTTTGCCACCGCCCCCATCGTTACCGCTACTTAGTCATCGCCCCACCGCTACCTCTAAGATCGCTCCCACCACTACCTGTAAGACGGCTTCCGCCGCTACCGGTACATCTACCGTCAGTACTAACACCGCAAGCACTACCGCCATCACCAACATCACCACCGGCATTACAATAATCACCGGCATCACCATCATCAACACCGCCATCACAATCACCACTGCCACCATCACCACCACCACCATCATCGCCAACATCACCACCATCACCGACAACCATCACCACCACAATCACAACCACCACAACGACAACCACCACCACCACCACCTCCATCATTGCCGCCTCCTCCAAACCCGAGTCCTCCCTCCTCACCACCTTCAAAGCCCTCTCTAGCATCACCTCTTCGGCCGCCGTCGCCGCTGCCACCACAACCACCCCCGCCCGCCCCCTCCCCACCCAGCGCGCGCGCGTTCCTCCGCCCTGACGCGCTTTCGAGCATTCCTCCCCTCTCGCGCCCCTTCAGTCACCCCCCTCCCAGCCCGCGCGCCGCGTCGGCTCACTCGCAGTAACGCGCGCGTAACAGCGGGTAGGCGTGTAGCTCCCCTCAAATTGTTCGTAACACGGAACACGGGACGGGTAATGGAGAGGTTAGGGCGGGCCGCGTGATGGCCGCGGGGCGGGCGCGAGGGCGGGGGGCGGGGCGACCGCGGCGGCGGCGGCGGCAACGGAAGTGGGTGCTTGTCTCTACTGCCGGGAGGGGCGCCGGGGCTTGTCGGCACTGCTGCACGGTTCGAGTCCCGCGCCGCGTAATGGAGTAGTTAACGTCGAGGATAATTTGTTTGGGCGTGTTTCCGCGCGATATCCGCGTCCCGATAAGGGCCCGTCGTTCCAGGCAGAAAGGAGCGCGCGCGCAGGGGGAGGGGGGGCGAGCGCGTCGGGGCCGCGTCGCGCGACGTGCGCGGCGCCTGTAATTTGTGCGCGCGTGGGGCGTGCTTCCGCCGCGTTTTTCATTCACTTACGCCCTCGGACCGCACAGCCCCGCCGCCTTCGCCACAGTGGCCGGCATGGGGTGAACGTTGGATTGTTAACCAGAATGGATTTTTTTTCGATTTACCCCATTGTTGCTGTTATTTCAGATATTTCTTAGTTTCGCTTAGAGCAGTGCAGAAGGATGGAGGCTAACAGCAACATGCTAAAAAGTAACGGTGCATTTTTGTTCTCAAACTTGGAAACCTCTACACATCTCAAAGATGTATTCCTGGTTTTTGCGTGTTTTTATTAGTTAGATTCTAACATACGTTCAATTTCTGAAAAATTATTGGAATTTTTGTTTTTAATTGTAAATATTAATTTATTTTAATGAAATTCTACATCTAAAAGTATTTTTCTATTTATCACATTCATGAAAAATTGTGAAATACGTAGGGGGTTCGTTTAATAATCATTAAAAAATGTGGGAAATAATTTGTTTTATTTAAACACAATTTCCATCAGAAATCATCTTTTTGTGTTTTGAAATTAATTAAATAAATACATTCGAAAAATTCATTTTAAAAACTTTATGATTACATAATTTGAATGTCGTCGCACGATTGATTTTCTTCGCATTTTCACTTCGCAGTAGTATCCCAATTACATTGTTCTTTTCCTCCCACAGTAGTATCTTGTATCTCCTTCTCTCAGGTGACTTTCACTTACACACTACTTCTCGCTCTACCTGTGCCATCAAATCACGCCTGACCTCTCCTGCTGTCGTCCACCGTCCATTACTATCTTCCTTTCCTTCCGCCACCACAGTCACTGCCCATTGCACATCGCCCATCTCCCCTTCCTCGCCCCCGTCCCCTTGCCTCGGCCACCGTCCGCCCCGTCCATCGCCCGCCATGCCCAAAGCCCGTCGCACGACGCGCGCCGCCCACTGTCCGCCGCCCGTTTTATCGCCCAAAGCCTTTCGCTATCGCCCATCGCCCATGCCGCTCGCGCGATAGAAATCTTCGGCACGGCAGAAACGACATTTCGCTCCATCGCCGCTCGCCTTGCGAACACTCACACGTCACCGCGACTAAGCGGCGCTCGCTGCAACGCAGGGCCAATAAGTGATCACTACAGCCATCACTGAGGAAGGGAGGTTACTCCTACAATGCGATTTTTTCCCAATATACTAGTCCTTGGGAGTAGAAAAATTGACATTTTGTTGAATGTTGGTGTTGGTTCTGTTGAATATGTCAGTGATATTCGAAACGGAAAGATTCGCGTTCTGCAGGAATGATAACATTATTAATAAAATCGGTCGAACATTTGAGGGGCTCAATATAACAAGGGGCTATCCCACATAGACACAGTTCTGAGGTAATAAGGGTTTTTCCTGGACATCCCTCACATAACGCAATACATTTTTAAACTTTTAAACTCAGTACATGCGCATAAGTCCATACTGGATTTGAATAATATATTGCGCTAAAAGAATAATATTAGAAGTTTTGCGTAAAGCTAATAACTCAATTTCACAAAAAATGTAGGGTAGCCTCTTGTTCTACTGAGCTCGTCATATATTGTGTAGCAACTCCATACGAAGTAGATAATTCGTAACTCCTTGGAAGTACTCCTTGAAAGTACTTTTTGAAATTCAATCTGACCTTAGTTATTGGCTGAAAATCTGATTATTTTGTGCAAAAATTATTAAACGCAATATTGCTTGAACTCGTAGAAATATGAACTAAAGCGACAAACCCTTGAACGCAGGGTGTTTCAAGCATTACATTTTCGAACGAATTGAACTTAGTAATTTTACCGGATGCTATTTTTCGGTTGTCACTTTCGTGTTCTTCCCCACTGTTCCTCTTCCGATGCACTTTTTCTCTTCTCCAATTTGTTGAATCACGAATGCGAATGATTATTTTTCTGCGAGCTCTCTCACACGCACATTGATTATCTTTGCAGGCGTGACAATTGCTTCGGGCATTGGTCCCATAAGTGACGTGCATGTGTTAACCCGGGAGGTGGCGGTGTTCCTGCCGCGCTAGAACGTGAGATGTGCGCGGATCTACACGTCCTCCTTGCGAGGAGTTCCCCTCCCCTCCAGGTATCCCCCCAGCGCGCCACCGCCATAAGGTCATGCGGTCAGAGACACTGCTATGGCAACATTTGTTGACCTGTCTCAACCGGTCACACGGAGAAATTTTTACTATGACTAAGTCAGTGTTACCAATATACTCCTGCAGTACGAGAAAACTAAAAGTCCGTGGAACTGTTATGACAAAATCGTCATTGATGTTAGTAATACAATACTTGTGATAGATATGATTAATACAAATGATATTTTGGTGCTAGAGTTGGTTTTACCCATAAGAAAATACGAGAACGTGGCTTTCACCACTTGAGCTACCTCTCTCACGGAAATTGGATGAAATGAACTTGTTTCCAATTTTAAAAGGTCAAAATAAAATCAGAAGAGAATATGATACTTATGTATAATATATAAATAAAAATAAACAAAAGAAGAAAAGAGTATATTCAAAATGTCGCTAACTGGATTTTTTATGTTGTGGGTTAGCTCCCTCTCTCACTGGACGTCTAAATTATTTTCAATTAAAAATTTGATGATCTTATTCAGAAAAGAAAACTGGTCGTGAAAAATTGCGAAAATACGCGTAGTACAGTCTACTATGGCTCAAAATACAAAGGGGACAGAAAATTCGTTTCCTCTCTTTTTACCTTTTTTTACATCTTGGATAAAAGTATATGCGATCAACCTTTGTGTGTTTGATGTTAAACAGACGATCAGATAAACGTAGCAGTATGGTTAAATGGGGGTGTTATTCGGGCATTTACTAAAATTCACGTGAATTCCACAGTTTACCCTTGATCATAACAGATCGTGGAACAGTCGACTGATTCGTCGCCGCGTTTCGTGCTTGTTTATTTGCTTTTCAAGGGATTTCGTGGAAGTTCAACCTTTGACGTGTATAGTATATCAGAGATTGCTGGATTAACAGTGAATCATCCCGGAGAAGCTTTCTAGTGGAGGTCTGACTGCCATACAGATCGAGATGAAATCCGCACCGATATCAAAATATTATGTCTAATACAGTCGCGATGCTAACATGTCCCTGAGGTTTACTGATTAAAGAGACTATACAGTGCCAACGGAAAGCATGAATAAAAAGATTGGAAGAAACAAACCGAAACAAATATATTACTTGGAAAAATAGTGAGGAAATATATTATAATTTCTATATATTGGTGGATGAACATCGATGAACTTCATAAATTTTATAAATGACTAGCTGACCCGGCGAACTCTGTTCCGCCTTAACAGCCGGTCCCATCTTTTTCTCGCGTCGCACTCACTGTGAGAAACTGTACTATCCTTGTTGCACTCGTGGTAATAAAGCAATTGCAGATTTGTGTTTTTCTCTCAAACAAAGAAGAATAAAAAAACGCTCTGATATTAAATAGATAATTAAAAAATCTATTACGTAGGAGAGCGTTTTTTGGAATTGATTTTTGTTTAAGAGAGAAATACAAAGCTGTAATCATAGAGACCGGCTGTTAAAGGCAATAAATAAGCAGATTTTGGAATTTATTAAGTTAAATTGTTTATTAGAAAATACAAATAAAAAAATTAAGTAGATTAATCATTCATTATTGTTCCTGTATTTTGGTGCATAGGTTGCACTCTTCAGTTAAGTACCTTCACGCGAAAACATGCGAAATCACGCGAAAATGTGCGTTCTCACACAGGAACGCTGTCGAACGGGATAAACAGTATTCTATGTCCGTCTCCTGGCTCTAAGCTTCCTGCTCACCAATTTTTAGCCAAATCGGTACAGCCGTTCTTGAGTTATAAATAGTGTAACTAACACGACTTTCTTTTATATATATAGATTTTTATAAATGATTATCAATAAATACATTACCAAAATTTTCAGTAATCTGAATAAAAATATAACAAAGGAGACAATTATTAGAAAACAGTTGACATAGGAGTACTGGTTAACACTGACACTGAAGTGGCTGCAAAAGCTCTCGCTTCAGTGTAAAGGAGGGAGGTATCCGGTGCCGGGGGCAGAGGGGGCGGACGGGCGGGATGCGCAGTGGGCACAGAGAGGGATTGTAAACGCGCGGAGCCGTCACGCTCTGCGGGCGCAGCGCCACAGCGCCGGCCGGCGGCAGCGTCTGTTGCCCACGGCGCCGCGCCACGCCGCGCCGACCCTGCCCCCACCCCGGCCCCCGCCACCGCCACCGCCACCGCCACCGCCACCTCCAACGCCACCGCCACCGCCACCTCCACCTCCAACGCCACCGCCACCGCTACCGTCTCCGCCACCCCCACCGTCACCTCAACCCCAACCCTACCGCCAGAGCCTCCGCCATAGACTCCGCCACTGCCACCCCCACTGCCACCCCCACTGCCACCCCCACTGCCACCCCCACTGCCACCCCCACTGCCACCCCCACTCTCATCCACACTCTCACCCCACTCCCACCCCCTGCCACCCCCTGCAAACCCCTCTCTCACCCCACTCCCACCGCCACCGCCAGCGTCATCGCCACTTCCACACCCACCTCCTCCTCCTCCTCCACAACCACACCCACCTCCGCCTCCATCCCCTCCTTCACTTTGACCGCCACCACCACAGCCACAGCTACCGCTACAGTTTCCGCCACAGCCTCCACCGCAGCCTCCACCTCAACCTCCACCCCAGCCTCCACCCCAGCCTCCACCACAGCCTCCCTCACAGCCATTACTGTCTCGGCCTCCACTTCGACCGCTAACACTGCTCTGCAAACAACGTCTCCCCGCTGCTTCATCCCGTCCCCATTCCGATCCCACCCCGTCCCCCCTTCCCTGCCCAGCCCCCAATTCGTTTAATACCCGCCTCCGACACGCCCCGCTCCGTCCCCTCCAGGTTCCATTCTCGACCCGCCTCGGCCCCTGCCTTTTCTCATCTATTCTTGCGTCTCCCTCCGTTCCTCATTCCCGACACGTTACTTCCTCGACCAGACCCTACATATCGTCCTTATCCCCGTGATATTCCCGCTCAATTCTCACGCTCACTCTCTCAGTCTTTCCATTCCCGTCCCAACTCCCTCTCACTTCCACAGCCCCTCTTCCAGCTCACCGTCCCTTCACACGCGGGCTCCGACGTCCCTTTTGTGTCCGATCCCTCCACCGTTACCGCAGCCGTTGTTGTCTGGGCCACTGCCGCCGTCGCAGCCGCCGGCGACGGTGGCGGTCTCACTTGGGCGGCCGCGCGGAAAACAGGCGTAGCGGTCCTCGCTCGGCCACGCCTCTCTGGCCCCGCCCTCGCCTCCCCTCCTCTCTCCCCCTCCCTCCCATTTCCCGCCTCCTCGCCCCCACACCTCCAGCTCTTCCGCTCCGCCTCGCCGCGCCCCGACACGCCGCGGACCGCGCGAGACCCGCACTGTCTGCACGTGCCTTCTGAGGGACCTCGCGGAGGATTCCGTGCTTGTCACCCAATGCTCGTTTCATTTCCTTGGAGGCTGTATGACGAGCAACATCTTTATGTTACGTACATCTTGACTTTTTTAAAGAATAATGTCATTTATAAATCAAGACGATAAAAGGTCCTTTATCCACTAAAGGAAGGTATTAACTCACGAGCGACGAAAGATTTCTCCGATAGATGAAGTAACTTTATCATAGTATGAAGTATTCAATTGGATTTTACTACTCTTGTTTTTGTAAAATACAAAATAAAAAATCCCACGTTAGGTCAAATCGGGTATCATGCGTCAGGTTAGCTGGTTTTTGTGTCGCAGCAAGAAGCGCTCATGAGATCACAAGTTATAAAAAAGTTCATCGCCTGCAAGTAGTAAAGAGGTACATCAGTAATTTATTATTATTATTATTATTATTATTATTATTATTATTATTATTATTATAAACGTTATTAATAATTTAAATTCAATAACAACAACAACAACAACAATAATAATAATAATAATAATAATAATATATAAAAGTAAAACAATACTTTAGGTTTTCATAATGCTTTGCCATAATTTTGAATAACACAACTTACTCCTTGATATGAAGTGTACACCCGTCATGTTCTTATCCGAAAATTTGATGATTTATTGGAGTATATATACTCGAACCCCAATAAAATTCCCCACAAACTCATTTTCTTTTGATCACATGAGATGCAACTCTGCCAAACAGTCATGTATTATTGGTTGCGTATTTCCTCCTAACTGTACGGCTGGATGTTACGAAAGCTCAAATTTCAAGTGATTTTATGGTTTGTAGATAATGAATAAGAATTGCGTTCACAAATGTTGATTTACGAGTGCCTTGACGAAGTTACGCTCTTTTAGGCAAATTAATGTCCTTTGGTTTAAATTCTCATTTTTATTAAATTATCTTATTAATAATTAGTATTATAATCATCATTATATTATACTTATTTAATTAGAAAAAATTGTGTTTATTATGCGAAAAAAACCTACTTCTGTATAAAATGTGTTTTCAATATAGGTTGCACCTCTAGATGGAATTGAACTTCTACATTTCTGCGAAGAACAACTTTCCGCAAACCTAGCAGCCATTTAGATTTCGAACGCACTTTCATTCTTGTTCAACTGTGAAGTCATTCAGTGTGATGTCGCCGTCCCTATCCCTTTTATTCACGGCAATCCCCTCTCAGATATCACCGTCCCGACGCAGTTGGTAGCTGTGTGAATCCGCACGTTAAGGTTGGCGACCCTGCAGGCCGTGTTTTATGGACAGCTTAGCGCCGCCCTGATAAATATTGATACTTTAAGCCGTAGCGACTTTTTTTTCGCGCCCGCGTCTGCGCTCCAGATTCGGACGTGCGTGTAAAATTACCCCGTCCCTCGGACGCTCGCCGCAGCTGCTGTTCCCTTGTTTTTTTATTTTCTGCTGCTCCTGCGGCGCGGGCGCGTGCTTTTTTTTTGTTGCTTTTTTTTCGCTTTTTGCGCGCGCCGTGCCCCGCGTCTCCCTGTAATGCAGAGTAATGGACGGCGAGCTGTCGCCCGCCTCCGCTGCCCCCGCCGCTGCCGCCGCCGCCGCCGCCGCCGCCGTAGCGCTCAACGAGCCCTGAGTCATTTAATCTGCAGCGTTACTCGCGCGATGAGATCACCAACGGTCGGCCACCGCCGCTGCCGCCCCCGCCGTCTCTGCCGCCAGGCTGCGCTAGTGGTGGCGGGGAACCCCTGCGGCTACTCTTGGTTACTCGTTGCTGTTGTGGCTCCGTTTTTCGATTTTCTGTTCGTGTTGTCCTTGTCTTTCTGTCATAACCTGTATTAGATCTACATTGGCTCTCTAAGGATTTGCTTGTACCTTCGTGTTTTCTCTTCTTTTCTTAATATCGTCAACCGCCACGTTTGTATTTCTTACTTTATAGCACTTGATCTTCGAAATGTTCAGCTCGGCGATAGGGCCAACGACAAGATTCTCACTCGAATATTCGCTTATATAATAGTTTGTATTATTTTCGAAGGACCCAGTTCTATCAATACAGAAGTCTACATACGAGTACTCAACAAAATAATGTGGAATGTTTATGGGAAAGATTAGTAGCTTACTGGTACTTGAATATTGTTCATTCTTTTTGAGGTCAGAGTCAAAATGTGTTTTCTAACCTAACAATATTACGGCAATATGAACGTTTTCACATCTTCATCGTCATCCACTGTTATCTTTTCTCTCCTTGAAATGTCTCTTGCATCTTCTCCGGTTTCCCATCGTCGACATTTCCTTCACCACAATGTTAGCAGTCATTATTACAAACTAAATCATTACCAAAGCATCATCATCGCCACCAACGCTTCAACCACGAACAATATCAGTAGCATCCACGTAATCCGCGACACACACCCTGCTCGTGCGTTCTCCTTCACGTCATCCTCACTGCCTCTACCTCCATCGTCCATTGCCGCCCCTTCCGCAACTAGCGGCTACTTTCATGACAAGCGGATTTTTGTCCGCCCGTTAGCGCTAATAGTTAGGCCCTTTGATGGACGCTCGCGCCCCGCTCGAGCTGTGCTTTACGCGGGGGCTTTCGCGGCCGTATTGTTTTCGCCAGGCCCCGCCCCGCCCCGCTCGGCTCCCCAACACGCGTGCTAAGTAATGGCTATGGCGAGAGATCGCGAACTCTCCAGAGGACAGGGCGAAGCTGGGGCTGGGGGGGGGGGTCGGTCAGAATGAGGAGGGGCGGGGAAGGGAAGAGCGGAAGAGAAAATATGTTAGGTGATTTTGCTTCGCGCTGGCGTTCGTGCAACTTTTCCGTCGGACGCAGCATCCACGAAACGTCACTCGCAGAGTGACTGGGTTGATGTCAAAGTACTGGAAGGGG